>PVHX01007913.1:0-18379 GCA_004024805.1 Geosciurus inauris
GGACTCCTGAAGACCCAGGCTTTGTCCCCAGGACTTCGATCCATGCAGCCTCACATAGGAGCTTCCTGATGCACACAGCCACAGGAGGAGGAGGCACAGGTATGGAGCCCACTGGACTTGGAACCATCAAACCCAAGGGCTGCAGGCACAGACTGATTGTTGACTATTATATGACCTTGGAAGCCCAATGCACAGAGCTTCTAATTAGCCAAATTGGATAATTAGAGGTGATCGCAACCTCCAAAGGCTTCCTCATATTAATAGAGGATGAGGAAAAGAAAATAATTGTCCACAAAAGCTCTTGGCCTCTTCTCTACACAGGAGAAAGCTCCTGGGTATTATTCATTTCTCTAATTAATTTTTTCCTTTGCCTTTTTTCCATATTTATGATGGTGAAAGTTACATTCCCTCCAAAAGTGACACTTTTCCCCACAGCCAGGGGCACCAATCAGTCACATCCATCACATTCACACCGTGGCGTACCCATCACCAACACCCATATCCACACTGAAAATTTCTGTACAATGTAAAAAACGTCCACTCCTCCAGCCCCAAAATTGGCTCCCAACCTTCTACCATCAAAAAGGATGGCAAGTTGAATCTCTTATACCACAACGGTAATGTGACCAAGAGTTAGGCCAGAGTTCCAGGTCCATATGTGTCGTTTTGTTGCCTTTTCTACCCTACATTTAAACTGATTGCTCAGGTCCTGACAGTTCTGCTGTGGAACCTCCTTGGGACACTTTTTATGTCCTTGTTCCTCAGGCTGAAGGTGAAGGGATTCAGGGTAGGGATGAACAAGGTGTAAATGACACTTTCTGGGAGATTGACATAACTAAACCCGGGCACACTCCAATGATAATTCCACATTATAAGCTAGCAACTGACAGAAGAGACCCAGAGGTGCAGAAGCATTTATACTTCCCATGGGGTAATGGGATTCTCAGAATGGAGGACATAAGGTTTTAGAAAGATAAAACAGAAGTATGGCACCATGCTTGACAATGGTATTAGAGAAAGTGTCAGGACAGGTGAGATCAAAGAGTTGAGCAGGATCACTGAAGAACTGGAACTGTCTACATCCATAGAGTAAATAAATTATAATACAATCAAATTGTGCACCCGAGTGTCCAAAGGCTAACCAAAAAGACAGCACATTAAGAAGCCACGGAGTCAAAGGTTCATGATGATTGGGTAATGCAGGGGGAGATACATGGCCATAACATATCCTAAACAACGATAGTGACATATCATCTATACTTTAAAAAACAAGAACAGAGCCATCTTTGTAATGCAATCCATATGGGAAATGATTCTATTGTGAGTTTGGATGTTCACAATCATCTTTGGGACCCTGGTAAGGTGAAACAGTGTCAGTCAATAACAGGTTGGAGAAAAGAAGTACATGGGGGTGTGGAGGTGGAGTCAGAGCTGACAGGCAGGATGATGAGAAGGTTCCCAAGCACTGTGACCAGGTACATGGACAGGAACAGTCCGAGAAGGAATGACTAAACTGGACCACTGGAAGTGCCCAGGAGCAAGAATTTTGTGACACATATAAGGTTTTCTAATACATTGTTTGGAAACATTCTGGAAAAATAAAGAGTGTTGGATAAAAGAATATGTCCCAGCCAGGTATCAGTCTCCCCCCTCGGTCAGTGGGGAGGAGGGGATCCCCGGGAGTCCCCGATACGACAGCTGAGAATGGTAAAGTCGTCCGGCACGCAATTACCACGCCTGAGCCGGAGAGTTCTGTCTTAAGCAGGAACTGATTTATTGAGGAGAGATACAAGCTTATATAGAGGAGGGGGCAGGTGTCCTGTTACTGAGCTAAGAATGCGGAAGTGGGATGCACAGAGGCACTTAGGTAGGAGAGTATTCATTGTCCATGTCTTGTCCACGAACACGGAAGCAGAGGTCAGCCAATGAGGGCGAGGTGATGGCTCTCCCGGGGCAGCGTGGTCAGGCCTGAGCTGGTAGCTCGGCGCCATTTTGTGGCATGCCCTTGCATATGTCCCCCACAGAATAAATAAACACCCACCACTCAGTATACGTTTTGAATTCAGGTATGCAAAGTAAGACATTCATTCTTGAGATACATACACCTTCTGCAATACTTCTCAGTTGTGACAAAACAACCCTTATATTGTTGTATTCTGTGTTATTGTCCATGAACACCTACTTGAGAGACACTCAGCTGAGCATACATAAATGGCCAAAACCATTAGAGACAAATTCATGGTAACTAAAATAAATACCACTCACTGAAGAAAAATACACAGAATAATAAATACACTTCTCCTTTTAATAAAAATCAATTTTAAAATTGGGATGTAGTTCCATGTTAAAGTGTTTGCCTATCATGCACAAGGCCCTGGATTTTTATCCTTAGTATCAACAAAAAAGAAAAAGAAAAAAAGAAAAGTTACTTTTTATTAAGGAGAAGTTCAATATAACTAACTTTATTCTACAAAAATGGCACCTACCATCTGTGTTTAGAATGCTTGTAAACATAATCCCAGCAGCTTGGGTAGCTGGGGCAGGAGAATCATGAGTCCAAAGCCAGCCTCAGCAACTTAGCAAGACACTGAGCCACCCAGCGAGATCTTGTCTCTAGATAAAATATTTTAAAAACCGTTTGGGATGTAGCTTAGTGGTTAAGTGCCCCTGGGTTCAATCCCCAGTACAAAGAAGAAAAGAGAAAAAAAAAAAGAATGCTTGTGAACACTCTATAAGAACTAGGACTACCTTATCCAAACCCTAATTTACAATCAATAGTTAATGACCAGAAAACAATGTGTGCCAGTTATCCCAGCAGTTTTTCAACATTTTGGGGTTTTCTCATTTCTCTTCTTTCTCTGTGAAGTGCTCAAATAATATTTATCTTTTAAAAATCATTTAACATATGACTCATTTGCCCTGGTGTATTCAAAATTTAATATAGTTCGGTTAGATCTACATAATCATACATCACTGATCACAAATGTAGCATTAATGTACATTGCACCTCTCAATAACTAACATAATAAAGTTTGAAGTAACATTTTTGAAATTTTTATTTAATACAGGTTTTTTCCTTATTTTTGTTGGTGCATTGTAGTTGTACACAATGGCAGGATTTGTTATTACATGTTCATATATGTACACAATATAACAGCATAAATTTGGCCAACATAAATCCCCAGTATTTCCACTTTCCCTCCTCCCACTCTCCCTGGTCCCTTTCCTCTACTCTACCAACCTCCCTTTGATTTTCACAAAACCCCCACACACACTTTTCTTTTCCTTTTTTCTCTTTCATTTTCACATATGAGAGAAAACATGAAACCCTTGACCTTCTGAGTTTGACTTATTTCACTTAGCATAATGATATCAAGTTCCATCCATTTTCCTGCAAGTGATATAATTTCCTTTTTATTTGTGGATGAATAAAACTCTAGTGTGTGTGTGTGTAACATTTTCTTTATCCATTCATCTGTTGATGAGCACCTAGGCTGGTTTCATAGTTTGGGTATTGTGAATTGTGCTGCTATAAACATGGGTATGCATGAATCTCTGTAGTATGATGACTTTAATTCTTCGGGATAAATACCAAGGGTGGTACAGCTGAGTTTTATGGGGGTTCCATGCCTAGTCTTTTGAGGAATCTCCACACTGATTCCCATAGTTGTACTAATTTACAGTCCCACCTAGTGTAAAATTGGTCCTTTTTCTCCACATCCTCTCCAGCATTTACTAATACTTGAATTCTTCATAGCTACCATCTAATACAGCTTTCTTTTTATCATCCCATTAAATCTCAGTAAAATAATTGTTGTGTAAGACATCTCTTGGCATTTTCCCATTGATTCTCCGTTTTAAAGTAGTCTGGTAGTACTTTCCTTTTTGTTGGTTTTTGTTGTTGTTTATTAATTTTTCTCCTCCTAAACTCTCCTTTTTGTAGTTGAAAACTGCGGCACCAGGATTGCTCTAAGCCCAAAGTTTGGGTGCTAACTTTCATATTCCTACTTAACAGACTTCTGAGTCAATACTTCCTGCTATATGTACTGCTACTTGTTTACTTGAGACCTAAGGGCAAATCTAATTCATTGTTTTGTCAAACTACACTCTGATTCAGTTGGGCAAAAGAAAGCAAAAGAGAAAATAACAGGAAATAATATGAACACACCTGGACAGTTTGCTCATGTGTAAAATGGAAATAACAATTACTTAAGTTATATGACTGTTTTAAGAATTTTATTAATTCTGTGGTTTTGATGGTGCATTATGATTAAACATAATACGGGAATTCTTTGTGAAATTTGTACATGCACATAGCATAATTTTATCAGTCTCATTCCCCAGTACCTCCCCTTTTCCTACCCTTCTCTCTCACCTTCATCCCCCTCCTCTATTCTACTGGTCTCCTTTCTGGTGTTTTTTAATTAGTGCACTTTAATTACACACAAAAGTGGAATTCATTGTGGTGTATTTGCCATGGACATAGCCGAGTTCGGCTGATTTTGTTCCCTAGGACCTATCCTGGCTCTCCCCTCCTCCCTCCCTTTCCATCCCCTTCATCTATTCTTGGTAACTATAGAGAGAAAGAAGAAAACCTTTATTAAATCTCTTAAATCGAGTACAATAGTGGTCATCTGTTCTGTTTAACAATATATCAGCCTGTGGGTATTTGAAATATCTAGATACTTTGGCTTCACATACTAACAATTTAATCATAACATCTGCTTGTGAAGTTTTTTTTTAAAGATTGACTTTTTTATTATAACTTTATTTTTATTTATTAATTTGTATGTGGTGCTGAGGATCGAACCCAGTGCCTCACCAGTGCTAGGCGAGTGCTCTACCACTGAGCCACAACCCCAGCCCCTGCTTGTGAAGTTTTTTTGTTTGTTTTTTTTATTTTTGGTTTTTTTTGTATTGGAGATTGAACTCAGGGGCCTTAACAACTAAGCCACATCCCCAGACCATTATTTGTATTTTATTTAGAGACAGAATCTCACTAAGTTGCTTAAGGCCTCCCTAAGTTGCTGAGGCTGGCTTTGAACTTGCGATCCTCCTGCTTCAGCCTCCTCAACCCCTGGGATGCCTGTGAAGTTTTTTGGTCCATTCTTATAACTGTGCTAAGAACAATGATCTTAGAATATTTATGTCATTGAGAAACAGCCAATTAATATGACTTATTATTGATATTAAGAACACCAAATATATATTTATTTATATATACATATTACAGGCATGTGCCTCCCTGCCCAGCCCAAATACCTATATTAAATGTGGAAATTCAATCATATTGGCATCAAAACTAACATTTTGTAGATATTTAGATGATTACCAATGAAATTTCAGTTCTTGGTATCTCTGCATGATTTCATTCTCCTACACATCTCTTCTCCAAAGGAAAATAGTATAAGGAATTTTGTGGGTGGATTTTCCTCATGTTTCCATGTTAGAATTTATTTATATACCCATAAACAGTTTTTGTAGAATCTTACCAAAAAATATCTAAGTGTTATACAACGTATCTATTGCCCTTGATATGTACTGGTTTACATCAACATGTACATTTAACTCTATCTTTGAAGTACATACCTGTACATAAATGCTTTCACTCAGTAAAGCATTTAATTTGAAGGGTGAACATCATTTAGTTTGCCATTTTATTATTACAACAATCCTTTAAAACTTTTTGTCCCTCTCCTCATATCACAAAAGTGAATTTCCATATAATTTGTAGGAGGATATTTCTTTAGCTTTTAACATTTTGTATCTTAATATTGAAATATATTCAATTTCACTATTAAATTGTTACATTTGTTGTCCAAATTTTTTAAAAAATCATATCCATATCCTCTTAGTCTGATGATCTACTGTGGCAGTATCACTGCGGTCTATTGAGTAATAATAATTTTATGATAAATCACCAAGAATTTTCCTCTTGTGTTATGAATACAATTTCTATTGGCTCCAGTAGAAAAGAGAGCAGCCAGGGATGGGAGGCAGGAAGTGCACATTTTAGCCCTGTATCATTGACCCGATACTGTGTGCAGAGTGGATGCAAGTCTCTCCCCCTCTCTGTGCCCATACTGCTTAATGGAAATTGGGAGAATAGCACCCATCTCCACAACACAGCACCAAGAGAGGTGTGGAACTTAATGAATATTGGGTCATTGTGGTATTATCCAAATAAAGAATCCCATCACTATGGAAGAAGTGAGTTTAATGATGAATAAATTTTTCAAATGTCACTGCAGTCTGGAGTAATGTGATTTCTACAATGTGCCTCAGACCAAACCATAATTTTTGCCTATATCCTTCTCTTTGGGCTATATTTTCTTTTCTTTTTATATTTATGGTAATTGCCTTTTATAAATTTAAGATCTGTCTGCTATTAATTTACATTTTCTATTGTGCTAAAATACACATAATAAAAATGTATAGTTTTAATCATTATTAACTCTGCAGTTCAACAGCATTAATAACATTAAGGTTGTTGGAAAACTATCACCATCATAAAGCTCTAGAAATTTTTCACATTTCCTAACTGAACCTTTATCCTCAATTAGAAACTCTCATTAATCCTTCCTCCCAAACATTATAACTACAATTCCATTGTGAAACATGGGAAATTAAGGCTACTAAATTACAAAATAATGTAATCAAAGAGGCAAGATTTATATGTATCAGTGTTAAATTTTATTGTTTTTCCAAACTAAAAATGAAATGTATGTCGCTGATAATGAGATTAGACTATCCTACTAAGGAGCCTCTTAAGGGTGCTTTTAATGTCCCTGTTTCTCAAGCTGTAGATGAAGGGGTTCAGCATAGGAGTGACAACTGTGTACATTACTGAGGCCGCTGTACCCTTTCTAGAAGAATGAGGCATAGCCGAACCAAGGTACACTCCAATCGCCGTTCCATAAAACAAACAAACAACTGAGAGGTGAGACCCACAGGTGGAGAAGGCTTTGTACTTCCCACCTGAGGATGGGATTCTCAGAATGGAGGAAAAAATTTTATAATATGAAAAAAGAATCCCTAAGAGGGGAAAAAAGCCATATATAGCACCAACAAAATACATGACTAGGTTATTTGTGAAGGGGTCTGAACAGGAAAGACTGAGGACTTGAGAGGGATCACAGAAGAAATTAGAAATTTCAACATCCTTGAAGGTGGTAGACCGTAATGCAATCAAATTGTGCAGCTGGGATTCAAAGAGGCTAATCAAAAAAGACACCAGAACTAAGAAGCCACAGAGTCGAGGGTTCATAATGATTGGATAATGCAGGGGGTGACAGATAGCTACAAACCGGTCATAGGCCATTACAGTCAGAAGCATGTCATCCATACATGCAAAAATGAGAAAAAAAGACATCTGTGTCAGGCAGCCCACGTAGGAGATAGCTCTGCTCTGAGTTAGGATGTTCACAATCATCTTTGGGGCTGTGGTAGAGGTTAAACAAATGTCAGCCAAGGACAGGTTGGAGAGGAAAAAGTACATGGGGGTGTGGAGGTGGGGGTCAGAGTAGATGGCCAAGATGACGAGCAGGTTCCCAAGCACCGTGACCAGGTACATGGACAGGAACAGTCCAAAGAGGATGGGCTGCAGGTCTGGATCCTCTGACAGGCTCACGAGTTGAAATTCAGAAACACGTGTAAGATTTTGTGGGTCTATATTGATTGGACACCTTTTACAAAAGAAAAGAGGATAAGAAAAAATAAATACATAAATGGGCACCCAGCACTCTGTATACATTTGAATTCAAGTGTTCACAAGAAAACTATTCATGTTTGAGATCCACGCACTTTCAACACTATTCAGTAGTGAAAAAACGTAGTCTTCCTATACTCTTTGGTTTTTGCTTTCTGCATTTTTCACCTCTTCCTTCCACACCATTGAAGTCCAGGAGCAGTGGAAGGAACAAGTTGTGATCAGATCCCTAAAGAGTATCCTAGTCTTTAAGGAACAATAGGAGAAAGTAATAAGCTTCCTTATTAATAAAAAAATTTTTAATAAAAATAAATTAAGAGGTCGTCCAATATACCTTATTTTGTTCTAAGACCTTGGGACTATTTCTTTTGATTTGCAATATTTAAAATGCTGTGTGTCCCCATGCCAAGCAAAGCATAGGCTCTGGAGAATCAGAAATGAAAGAGAGATTTTCTTCCTAAATACAGAGCATATACATCTGTTGGACCGAAAAGAAAATGTCCAATTATTACATAGGAAAACAGCAAATTCCAGTCACTAATGTTTCAGCTGAATGGCATGAAGAATGAGCTTATCAGTAATAACAATAATAATATCTCAATTTTATTTTGCCCTAACTTTATATATGCATCACATATTTATCACATACAGAGCCCCTATTATCTATTTAATCTTCCCTCACCAGAGTTATCTCAACTAGAAATCAACTCAGATGATAATGCTGAGTCTGAGGGACACCAACAACTTCCCCTACATCACAGAAAAGATAAGTGCAGTAGGAAAGATTAAAAAATAAATGGTTAGACCCTGAATGGGGTCCACTAAATGTTTCATTATTTTCCAGCTTACATAAAGTTTCCAGCAGAGGTCCAGAGGTCTTAACCACAGGTACACCTCAAGTATATTTTTGAAGTCTTCCCAGTTCTGGGAGTAGGAATGAAATCAAAACCTGACATAAGGTGACCTTTTGAGATTGAGTGGGCTATGTTCAAGCATGGATGACCACGTAATCAGCTGCAAGGATGTTCTAGAGTGGGTACAAGACAGAGATCTGTGCTGAATGATCATGAGCCTCCCTACTGTGAACTTTCATGTGACTTTTGGCTCTTCTTCCATAGTGCACGCAGCAAGCACCCCCACTGCTCTGCCCTTTGACCCCCAGGAATCCCTCAAGGAAGAGCACTGTGGGCATGGCTCTCTCTCTGCAGTGACAGGGGAGAGATATGACTGGTTGGCTTGCTAATGGGACAGCCTGCCAAGATTCTCCTGTGATGCCCTGTGTCCATGGTCAGACAGCCCAGTGCACACATGGTTTTACTATTTTCTAACTAACAAATGAGTACAAGTTACATAAATATAACACACCTTTTCATTTTCTTTTTTAACCATACACACATGGAATATAATTTGCTTCATTTTAGTCCCTGGAATCCTCTCATTTCCTCCACATCTCCCATTCCCTTTCCTCCACTCTATGGGTCTTCCTTCTATTTATTTACTGTTTTTAATTGGTGACTTATAGATAAACACGAAGATGAAATTCACTGTGGTGTATCACACATGTGCACACCATAATTTGGTCAATTTCATTCCATGGTTCCTTCCTTTCCCCATCCCACCATCCTCCTCCTCTACCCTCTTCCTCTACTCCAGTAAACTCCTTTCTACTTTTATGGGATCCCTCTTTTGTTCCTTATTTTGTCCTCACTTCTGTATGTGAGAGAAAACCTTCTGGTGAGGATGTGGAGAAGATACACTCATACATTGTTGCTGAGACTGCAAATTGGTACAACCACCCTGGAAAGCAGTGTGGAGATTGGCCAAAAATCTAAGAATGGAATCACTTTATGACCCAGAAATCCCACTCCTTGGTATTTATCCTAAAGAACTAAAATCAGCATACCATAGTGATACAAGCACATCAGTGTTTACAGCAGTTCAATTCACAATATCCAAACTACAGAATTGCCCAAGTGCCCACCAACAGATGAATGGATAAAGAAAATTTGATATATATATATATTATGGAGTTTTACTCAGTCATAAAGAAAACTGAAATTATGGCATTTGCTGGTAAATGGATGGAACTGGCAAATATTACACTAAGTGAAATAAGCCAGACACTTTTTCATTTTGTATAAAATAGTAATAAAGTGGGCCTGCATAACTAAAGTGAGATGGTACACAGGAAATGAAACAAATAACAGAACATGTTGTTCTGGAACTTGAAAGCCCTCTGTATCAGCTCATGATGCTCCGGCTTCTGTCCCTCCTCATCATCATCCTTATCATCACTATCATAGTCCCTTTCCAGTGCTTAGGAAACACTTTAGAAGGACCCATTTTGTGCTGTTGTGGTTGAGCTTTCTATGAGAAATGGAACCAGTGTGGGTAGAGAGCAAATTTTGAATAAAATTTCTGATATCCCCACCTTAAACCAAAATATATATTTTACAATCCCCCATAGTTGAAATTTTCATATGGTATCCTCCCATATGTCTCTTCAAAATGTGATGTTCATCCTCAAGGTGAAAAAAAAAATATTCTAATAGTTCTTCCCACGTCCACTGGCTCCCTCTGCACTTACTGGATTGGGCGGCTTTTCTGCTGGGCCATGACCAAGAAGTGCAGATCCCAAGACCTACCCATGACTGGGGCTCAATAAGGCTCAGGCTCTGTTCACAGCTTTCATAAGGATATGGTGTCAGCTAGGAGCCTCCTGATGCAGACAACCACGGCAGGAGACACAGCTACGCAGCTCACTGGGATAGAACCCTTAAGGAAAAAAGCTGAAGCCACATGCTCATTATTGATTATTAAAGGACCTTAGAAGTTAAATGCACAGAGCTCATAATTAGCCACATTGGTCCATGTTAGCCAAGTCTCTGAGGACTTTCTAACACTAATGGAGGAAGAATAACAAGAGAAAATGAATGTCCACAAAAGGGCTTGGACATTTCCTCTACCTTGAAGGATAGTTCATGTACTATTTACTTCTTTCACCTCTACATTTTTTAAAGGTACATCTGCTTTCTTATCCATTTTTTATTGAGGTAAAATATAAATAACAAAAAAATTGCCATTTTAACCATATTAAGTACCCATGCAACATAGTGGATATTTAATATGAATTCATAGTTTTAATTAATTAATTGTGTTCACATTACTGTGCAATAATTGCCATCATCCAAATCCAGAATGTTCCATTTACAAAACTTAAACTTCACACCCTTGAAAATACTCTCCATTCCTCCCATCCCGCAACCCTGGCAACCACCACTCCACTGTGAAACGTGATGGGGAATTAAAGCCATCAAAATTAAAAAGACTGTGCTCAAGTGGCAGCATTTCCAGGACTGGATATCAATATTGCTGCATTCTAATTGTGTGCCTTAGGTCTGAGATAGAACTGTTCCACTGAGAAGGCTCCTTGAGGTGTTTAATGTCCCTGTCCTTCAACTGTAGCAGAAGGGATTCAGCACAGTGGTGCCCACACGGTACATCAACTAGGCTACCTACCACAAGCATTCTGAGAGATGTGATACAGTTGAACCAAGTCCACTGAAATGCTTGATCCATAAAATGAGCCGACAGTGAAAGAAAGACCTACAGGTAGAGAATGCTTTATACTTCACTATTGTTGATTTATGCACACACATGACACCAAGACATCACATGAAGTTATTCATTAAGATAGCAGGGCAGGCAAGATTAAGAATATGAAAACGTTCTCAGAAGAAATTAGAATTTTTCACATCTTTGGGTAAATTATAAGGCAATCAAATAGTGAAGCTGCTAGTTCAAAAAATAACCAAAAACAAAAAGATAACAAAATGTAAAACTCACAGAACTGAGGGCTCATAATGACTGGATAATGCAGGGATGACAGATGACCACAAACTGGTCACAGGCCATCACAGTAAGAAACAGATCATCAATACACCCAGCACTGATATGAAGAGCTGATTGTGCCTTCAGGCCATCTGCGACAACTGCCAGAAAAACTGACACTGAGCTCCCAACCCACACTAACCTAACTGCCTTGTTAGCCAGATTATATCTTCCATCACTGCTTCCCTCAGATTTTATGGAGCCTAGGATGTTGACACGACAGCATTCCAGTCAAACCTATCCCCAATCCCACTTTCCTCTAACCACATATGCCCCAGACATCTCTGCTAAGAACGCCTACCACGAAAAAGCTTACTCTAGCAGAGATCACCAATGCTTTCTTTGAGCCAGCGAACCAGACGGTGAACTGGGACCCTTGCCGTGGTAAATACCTGGCTTACAGCCTATTTTACCATGGTGATGTGGTCCCCAACCATGTTAATGCTGCCGGTGTCAATATCAAAAACAAGCATACCATCATCCAGGTTGTGGATTGGTACCCTACTGGCTTCAAAGGTTAGCATTAATTACCAGCCTCCCCCTATGGTACCTGGTAAACACCTGGCCAAGGTACAGCAAGCTGTGTGTATGCTGAGCAACACCACAACCGTTGCTGAAGCCTGGGCTCACCTGGGTCACAATTTTGACCTGGTGTAGGCTAAGCATGTTATGACTCGTGTCACTCGCGTCAGTTGTGACTCGTGTTCACTGGTACACAAGTGAGGGGGCAGAGGAAAGAGGACATGGCTGCCTAAGAGGTGGACCACTGGGAGGTTGAAACGGTGCTGAGAGAGCATGAGGGGAAGAGTATTCATCTTTATGCTGCAATTTTACACTCCGTTGTCTTAGATTTGTCTTATTTTAGCTTTTTGTAGCTCTGAACTATCAATAAAAGTGTTTCCATTCAAACAATGGAAAGATCAGTTTCAGGCAGCCCACCCACGGAGATGAACCCACTGTGAATGTTGATGTCTACAGTCATCTCTGGAACTGTGGTAGAAAAGAAATAGATGTCAACCAAGAACAGGTTGGAGAGGAAGGGTGCATGGCTGTGTGGAGGTGGGAAACAGACCTGAGGGCCATGATGATGGGCAGGTTCCCAAGAACCCCAATCACACACATGGACAGGATCCATCCAAAGAGGAAAGGCTACAGCTCCCAGACACCTGAGAGCCCAGAGGAAGCATTCTGTCCCATGGGTAAGATTTTGTTCTGCTATATTGTTTGGACACCTTTGGGAAAATGTAAATGGGGTTGGGTGAAAGACGGGAATAGCGAGCACTTACAACTCTGTTATAACTCACACATTCACAAGTGTGCACACTTGAGGCCCATACAACTTCAGCAGTACTTCTCATTGTGACAAGCCCAGTCTTCTCAGAACTCTGGCATTACTGGTTTCTGTGTCATTTACCTCCTATACACACCTACTTTAGAGACAATCAACTGAGCAACATTAATAGGCCAAAAGCAGGCAAGAGAACAAGTCCACAATCACTGTGTAATATATTCTATTCTTTGAAGAAGAAAACACAGAATAAAAAAATGTCCACCCCCTTTAAGACAAATAATTCTCATTAAGGTAAATTAAGAAGAGTCTAATTTACTTCACTTTATTCCGCAACAGTGGTACAAAACTTCATTCAGAATGTTTGTGAACTCTCTGCAAGAACCAGGACCTCCTTCTCTGGACCCTAAGTTAAAGTTGACAGTTTCTTGTATGCCATTTGTCCTACGGGTTTCTCATCATTCCTGGGTTTTCTAATTTCCCTTCTGTGTGGAAAAAAGTGTTCAGTTAAATATGGTTTATCTTTTTAAAATCATTTAATATATGACTGCTATCATTAGTCTCGGTAGACTTTAAATTTTGATAAATATACTTAGATTCCAAAAATCATATATTATGGTTTGGATGCAAGGTGTTCCCCAAAACTTCATGTGTGAAACAATGCAAGAAGATCCAGAGAAGAAATGAATGGGTTACCAGAGCCTTAACCCAGTCCTGAATTAATCACCTGACAGTATTCATTGAGTGGTAACTGAAGGCAGGTGGGGTGTGGCTGCAGGAGGTGGGGCATTGGGGGCTTGGCTTTGGGGTATACAATTGTGTCTGGCAAGTGGAGATCTCTCTCTGCTTTTTGATCGTCGTGTGAGCTGCTTCCCTCCCTCTTCTACAGTGATGTTCAGCCTCACCTCGAACCCTAAGGAGTGGTGCCAGACTTCTATGAACTGAGACCTTTGAAACTGTGAGCCCTCAAATAAACTTTGCCTCCTCTACAGTTGTGCCTGTCGGGTCTTTCAGTCACGCAGCAAAAAAAAAAAAAGCTGACTAAAACATCATACAGCATTGCTGTCTACAAATGTGGCATCAGTACACACTATACTTACCTGTCAATGAATAAAACGTAATGAAATTTTAAGAAAAAAATCTAAATTTTTCATTTAATACAGGCTTATATCTATCAACCTATTAAATCTCACTATAATATAAGCAGAGCTAGGTTGTGAACCCTGACGCCTCCACAGTCCAGAGAAAAAGCAGCTGAGCAGAGAAGTGGACGACAGAGTCAATGCTCTAAGAGTCAATATTGGACAGTCTGAGATTTGGAGAGACCTAAAGTTTGGTAACTGGAGCAGAACACAAGGACAGAATTGCTTAACCCCAAACCCATACCAAGGAGGGGCAACAGAGGGTGAAAGAGGAAGAGAGAAAGCACATAAGCACACCTCCTTAACAACAGGTGAAAAGAAAAGCAGACCAAAGTAAAGCACAACAGGAATTTGTAGAGGGATGGCTACTAGATGAAAGCTGCTGAAAACCTCTCCCCGTCACTGTGGACAGGAGAGTGGGGACCTGAGAGCTAGTCAGTCCCAGGAACTGCTAGCCTAACCCAGAGCTTCACACAGCTTCTGCAGCAGCTTGGGAAGAGATGAGAATGGATGCCTGAGGTTCACAGCCGCTGGTGCTGGGAGCTCAGGCAGCTGAGGAGCACTGCACCCAAGATTTGCAGCCACAGGCCACAAAGCTCTGACACAGGCAGGATGGCTGTCTCTGTTCCAGTCGGTGGAAAGGAGAGGAGCCCCTCACAATCATGGGCAGTGGCAGCTCAGATGCAGGCAGACCAGCTAAACCTCTTTCCAGGTCACAGGAATGGTCCCTGGTGATCCGCATTGGTCAGGGCGGGGGGCACTTCTATACTACAGACTACCACGGAGAGTAATAGACATCTTCTAAAGGGCCCAAATCCTGATGAAATCCTCGAACAGGAAAACTCAATATGAATTTCCTCCTCCTCAGCATGGTTTACTATAAACAGCGCTAATGTCGACTTTGACCATACATATATCACTCGTGTTGATTTGATAGTTGTTACCCTAGTATTCAATATTTTGCCTTGACCTATTTGATTGTGTCTTCTATGTTTTAAAGCTTTAAATGGAATCATTCTTTGTTTTCCTGGCTCAGGTTTACTCCCACTCCTCTGAGCCCCTCTTTTCCTCTTACATTACCAGCTACTACCTCAAATTCTACCCCCCGACCCATCTTTTCCTTCTTTTTACCTTGGTTTGTATTATTCTTTTCTGTCTTTTCTCTTCCTTCTTTCTTTTTTCTTTTTTTCTCTCTTCTTTTCCTCAATTTTTCTCTCCTCCCCTTTAAAACCCTAAATAATGTGATAGTAATTTTATTATCTTTAATAATGAACTTTTCAACCTATTCCAGAATACTACTACAAGTTTATAGCTGGATTAGAAGAACTGTGGGGAACACTATCAACAAGTTTTTGTTTTTCCTAAGGTTGATTAGTATGTAGCTTTAAAAGGGTCTAGTGTCTTCTCTCAAAGTGGTGTGATCCTGGGAACTGCAAAGAACAAACACTGAGTGAAAGCATCAATACCTGGATATCCACCCAACCTAGGGCTTTTATGGGAAAGCTCACTAAATAGTCCCTTACATAAAAGAATAAACTCACCTAAGTAGTTTACAACACAATATATATGATCCTGAAAAGTACTGGTTTACATCAACAGGTGGATTTGATGCTGTCTTCCTGTACAATACATGCTTTAACAAAAACACAGACTTTAATTGGAGGGAGGGACATCATTCAATCTGTCAGTTTATAATTACAACAATCCTTTAAAAGGTCCTGCGCCTTTCTCTATATCACACTAGTGAATTTCTATATAATATGAGGGTGGACTGTATTTGTTTGACTTCTAACAATTGATACATATTCAAGTTTATTATTAGACATGTAAATTTTTTGTCCAAAGGAAAAAATCAGTCATTATTAAATACATTCTCATATTCTGAAGTTCTACTATTGAAATGTCACAGTAGTCTGTATACTAATAATCATGCCATAACAAATCACCAAGAAATTTTATCTGGTGTTGTGAATAATATTTCTATTTTGTTGTAGTAGAAGAGAGATTGGCCTACAATGGAAATGAGAAAATGAACATTTTAGTCTCATATCATTCACCTGCTACCATGTGTAGTATGTAAATCTCTCCACCTCTCTGCTCATACTGATTACTGAAAGTGGGGAGAATAACACCCATATCCAGGCCATGTGTGCTACCTAATGGAACTTTGGAACTTAATGGACACTGAGTTATTATAGTATTATTCAAATAAAGAATTCCATTACAATGAGGAAAATGAACTTAATAAGGAATAAAATTTTCAAATGCCCTGAAGTCTGGAGTGACATGAATTCTAAAATGTGTCTCAAGCTGAATCATATTTACCTACATCCTTCTCTTTGTGCTTTTTCTTTTGTATACCCATAGAAATAACATTTTAAAATTTAAGGTCCATATGATTTTTATTTATATTCTCTATTGTTGCAAAATATACATAATAAAAATTTATCATTGTAATCACAGTTTAATTCAGTTTGATGATATTAATTGCATGGGGAACTATCACCAAGATACATTCACAGAAATTCTTCACCTTTCTAAACTGAAAATTTATACCCCTTTATAAGTTATGGGACCAGAAGAGGTATGTAACAGAAAAATTGATAAACAAAATGTGGTATATATTCACAATAGAGTTTTAACAAAAACACATGCTCATAAGGAAGAATGAAACACTCAGCCATAAGGAAGAATGAAATTACAGCATTTGCTGGTAAGTGGATGGAACTGGAGATCATCATGTTAAGTGAAATAAGCCAGGCTCAGTCAAAGGCCAGATATTTTCTCTCATATGTGGAAGCTAGAATGAAATATGGAAAACATGGGAGTGGAATCCCTTGAAAATAGAAGGGAGATCAGTGGAGTGAGGTAGGGGATTGAGAGGGAGGGAGGACAGATGGGAAAAGGGAGGAGTAGTGTAATAACATTGACCAACTCTGTCATGAACATATATACATATACCACAGTGAACTCCATCTTTATGTATATTTGTAAAGCACCAATTTAAAAAACAACAAATAAGTAAGAGTACCAAAGTAGAAGAAGGGGAACAGGTGAAGGGAGAAGGGAAGGGAAAGTAGAAATACTGTAGATTGAAACAGAGCAAATTATATTTTATGTATGCATGAATATGTCAAAATAAACCCCACTATTATGTATAATTATAATGCACTAATAAAAACATTTTTAAATTCCCTTAAATCTCTTCCCTCAACCCTAACAACTACCATTCTACAGTGAAACATGAGAAATTAAGTCATCAACTACAAAAATAATGTAACCAGAGATGTGGGGTTTACAGGTTTGAGGCTAATTTTCATTGCTTTTTCCAAACTATCCATCAAATAGATATCACAGATCATGAGATTAGATGATTCTACTGTGGAGCCTTTTTAGGGTACTTTTAATGTCCCTGTTCCTCAGGCTGTAGATGAAGGGGTTCAGCATGGGGGTGACAACTGTGTACATCACTGAGGCTACTGCAGCTTTTCTAGAAGAATATGACACAGCTGAACCAAGGTACACTCCAAAACCTGTTCCATAAAATAAACAAACAACTGACAGGTGAGACCCACAGGTGGAGAAGGCTTTATATTTTCCACCTGAGGATGGGATTCTCAGAATGGTGGAAACTATTTTATAGTAAGAGAAAAGGATTCCAGAGATGGGAAAAACACCAAATAGAGCACCAACAAAATATATTACTATGATATTGGTGAAGGTGCCAGAACAGGAAAGACTGAGGACCTGAGAAGGGTCACAGAAGAAATTCGCAATTTCAACATCCTTGAAGGTAGTAAAGTGTAATGCAATCAAATTGTGCAGCTGGGATTCCAAAAGGCTAACCAAAAAAGACACCAAAACTAAAAAGCCACAAAATCGAGGGTTCATAATGGTTGGATAATGCAGGGGGTGACAGATGGCCACAAAACGGTCATAAGCCATCACAGTCAGAAGCAGATCATCCATGCATCCAAAAATGAGAAAAAAAGACATCTGTGTCAGACAGCCCTCATAGGAGATGGCTCTGCTGTGAGTTCGGAGGTTCACAATCATCTTCGGAACAGTGGTAGACGTAAAACAGATGTCAGCCAAGGACAGGTTGGAGAGGAAGAAGTACATAGGGGTATGGAGGTTGGAGTCAAAACTGACAGCCAGGATTATGAGCAGATTCCCAAATACTGTGACCAGGTACATGGTCAGGAACAGTCCAAAGAGGACGGGCTGCAATTCTGGATCAGCTGAGAGACCCAGGAGATGGAATTCTAAGATGTCTGTTACATTTCCTGCTTCCATAATGTTTGGACACCTTTGACACAGAAAAGAGGGTGGGAAACGGGAAACAAGTCA
>PVHX01007913.1:18479-87487 GCA_004024805.1 Geosciurus inauris
TAGGCACGCCCTCTATCCCTAAGCTACCTCCCCAACCCTTTTTTGTTTTATTTTGATACAAGGTCTTCCTAAGTTACCCAGGTTGGTTTCTAACTTGCCTCAGGCCCCTGAGGAGCTAGGATTTTAGGCATGGACCACACCGAACCTACACACCTAAACACACTCAAGTGAACAATGTTAGAAGACCCCTAATACCAGTTCACAGTCACAGTAGCATATAGATTGACTGTGGGGCAAAAAATAGTGTGAGAAACATGTTTTCTCCTTTTAGAAATAAAATTAATTTTAACTGAAGTAAAGTAAGAAGCAGTCTAATATATCTTATCATATTCTAAGACAATGGTACAAATTCCTATAATGCAAAATATATATAAACACTTCATAAGGGTTAGAACTGCAAAATCTAAACACTAAATTAAGTTGATAGTTCATGATCATAACACACACTTATGGGACAGTTTTCTTCCAGGATTCTCTCCTTCTACATCTTCTGATTTCCCTCCTTTATGGATATAAGTTCTCAGTCTAATACTATTTGTCTTTTAACAATCATTCAATGGCAGTTATCAAGAATAGAAGCAATAATAAATGTTGGCAAGGATGTGGGGGAAAAGGTACACTCATATATTTCTGGTGGGACTGCAAATTGGTGCAACCACTCTGGAAAGCAGTATGGAGATTCTTCAGAAAACTTGCAATGGAACCACCATTTGACCCAGCTATCCCACTCCTAGGTTTATATTCAAAGGATTTAAAATCAGCATACTACAGTGACGTAGCCACATCAACGTTTATAGCAACTCAATTCACCTTAGCTAAACTGTGGAACCAACATAGGTGCCCTTCAACAGATGAATGGATAAAGAAAATGTGGTATACATACACAATGGAATATTACTCAGACTTAAAGAAGAATGAAATTATGGCATTTGTTGGTAAATGGATGGAACTAGAGAAGATCATGCTAAGTGAAATAAGCCAATCCCAAAAAACCAAAGGCGAAAGTTTTCTTTAATATGTAGTTGCTAATTCACAACAAGAGGGGCTAGGAAAAAACAGAGGCACTTTGGATTAGGCAGAGGGGAGTGAAGGGAGGGGAGTGGATATGGCGGTAGGAAGGATAGGAGAATGGATTGGATATTATTATCCCATGTGCATATACGATAACATGACTGGGGTGATTCTACATCATGTCCAACTAAAAGAATGTGAAGTGTCAACATGCATTCTACTGTCATGGAGAACTAATTAGAACAAAAACAATTTAAAAATTTTAAAAAGAGGGCTGGGGTTGTAGCTCAGTATTAGACCACTTCCCTCACATGTGTGAGGCACTGGGTTTGATCCTCAGCACCACACAAAAAAATAAGTAAACAAAATAAAGTTATTGTATCCATCTACAACTAAAAATATTTTTTTTAATTTTAAAAAGAAATACACACAATGGCATAGCCAAAAAAGAAGAATATTGTTAAAGATAGCTTTTTCAAAAAATAAACTATTCAGTAAAAGGAAAAAACAAAATCATTCAATATATTACTATTATCCTTGGTTTAGGCAAATTTAAAATTTTAATAAATATGGTTTAGGTAACTGCACACAGTCAATGCCATCAGAGACCAGATATGTGGCATTAGTATACCCTTCACTTGACACTGATTAAATAATGAAGGATTTAAAATACTGTGGGTGGGTTTATTTATTTTATACCGTATCATTGGAATCAACCCCATAAATATCTACTGAGGAAAATAGCTCTTTGCATTTTTCAGATTATAATCTACAGTGACCTGCTACTACGCTTCACTGCTTTTCTAATCATTAATCCTCTCACAATTGCGCACTTAAGCACCAGGGATACCCCCAAAGCCCAGGTTTCAGTCCCAACCTTTTTACATCTTATACGTTTTCACATCCATCTCCCTGATGCATGGATGGCAATTCTTGTACTTTAGCTCTGTGAGGGAAACTCAGGCTCATTACTTTGTCAGGCCTCATTGGGATTTATTTGGGATAAAAGGCAAAAGAGAAAAGTCCGGGAATCATTGTAAACACATGGGGACAGATTCCCCATATGGACAATGGGGAAAATAAATACCTAATTTATAATGTTGTTATAAGAAATTTTAAAATTTTTTTAATTGCTTAAATAGCATTTCTTGGATCTCACATATCAGTATACTTACCCATGTAAATTTTAAAATATTTAGATACCCTTGGATTAGGCCCAAATCCACTTCATCAGAATATGTGTATGTAAATTTCTTGGTGGACCTAAGTTTTCAGTTCTGCAAATGTTCCAATGAAATTTATACAGGTGAATTAAAATAGGTTAGAAATAATTATCTATGGCTTATATATGTAAATTGTTATTAATGTAATTGTGATATTATAGTAAATTTTATTGCTAGTATGATGTACTTACATGTTATTTCATACACTTTTATTTCATACACCATATTTAACTTGTTCTACATGTACCACATCTGGGATGATGAGACCAAATGATAGAGAATCACTGGGATAGAGAATCACTACCTAAGAATATTTCCTGGCACTTAAAAATAGTGCAATAACATTACCTATAATTATCATAAATAAAACTACCAATTTTAAAATATGAACATTGAGTAATATTTGCTTTATAACTAAAAGCATATTAAGATCTGAATTATCACTGATGAAATCTGAGTTCTTATGATCTCTGCATGATTTCATTCTCCTGCATAACTCTCCCCTAAAGGCAGCTACTGTCATTTGACAGGTAGATGTTATTTTTAATATTTCCATGACAATATTGATTTATGCATCCATATATTTTTCCTTAAAAACTTACCAAAGAAGTTCCTGAAACATCTAAGTAGTGTATAATGCAACATCTACTGTCTCTGAATGTGCCACCTGTCATCAATATGTGCTTTTAAGTCTCTCTGTAGTACACACGTTTCAAGCATTCTAGCTAGAAGATCTGAGAGGGACACTATTTAACTTGTAAGTTTATTGTTAATGACAATCCTTTCAAAATTCTTGTATCTCTCATATTACCCAAGTGGGAGCTGTTATGTAATATGTAGTTGGAGGACAGTATTTTAACCACAGATATTTTAGTTGAATAATATGAAGAAAATATTTACCATTATCAATAGTAAGTATTAATTGTACTTGACCTTATTTTATACATATTAATCACATTGTACCTGTTTTCTGTTTAATCCATACAACTTATTTAAGCTGAACTCAATGCAGATGGCAATGTTGAATCTCAGAGCATTGATGAATCTCAATGCTGAATCTCACAACCTGCCTTATATTCAAAAAATAATAAATGGAACTGACAGCAGTAAATTAAAGTGCCAAGCTCTCAATAAAATCTACTAATCTTTTTTATTGTTTCCCAACCATCTGACTATTTTAAGCAGAGGTCCAGAGGTCTTAACTGCAAGCACATCTCAGGTACATTTTTAACTTATAAGTTTCCTGAGTAGTAATAATGAAATCCCAACCTGACTTCATGCCTCCCTCGGCCCAGGTACTGGGGATTGAACCCAGTGGTGCTTTACCACCACGCCACATCTCCAGACATTTTTATTTTTTAATTTGAGATAGGGTCTCACTAAGTTGCTGAGGCTGGTTTTGAACTCGTGATCTTCCTGCCTCAACCTCCCAAGCCTCTAGGATTATAGGTGTGTGCCACCAAACCTGGCTCATACTTCCTTTTGAGAGTGAGTGGGCTGATTACAAGAATACAGAAGGATGAAGGAGTACCAGAGAGAGATCTGTGCTGAATGGTTGTGTGCCTTCTCTTTCTGTAAACTTTTCCTATGATCTCAGTCACTCTTCCTAATTGTGGCACCGGGTGCCACACACTGATCTATGCTATAATCTACCATACACCCCCAATCAGTAGTGCTTAGTGAGGAAGAGGTCCCATCCTGCGGTGACAGGGAAGGGAAATGACTGAGTTATTGAGGGGCCAACCTGCCCAGCTTCTCCTGCCCAGCTTCTCCTGCCCAAATGTCCTGTGTCAGTAACCAGACGGCTCATTCAAACATGGGTTCAGTGTATTCAACCAAAACACCTAACACAAGTTATATAAAAAGCTGTGCACTTTTCTATTCTGTAAATATAATAACATGGCATCTATACTATGTAAAAGACTTGGCAGATGAATGAATCTACGTAGAACACATAGCTCAGCACCTTACTGCCATTGGGAATCTCTCAGTAAGAGCTCATGATGTTTGGATACTAACTATCCTAATGCTCATCCTCATCCCCATCAGCACCCTCATAAATCTCCTGTATTGCTTAGGACACAGTTTAAAAGGATGGATTTTCTCCCCTCCTGGATAGAATCTATGGGAATTAGAATCAGTGTGAAGGAAAGCAAAACTTTGAAGGAGATTTCTGTTGTTCTTACTATAACCAATTACATAAACTCGCAGTCCTTATAACTGCAATTTTGTTTTCCATTATTCTCCCACCTGGCTACCCAAACTGCATGCTTCTCCTGACAAGGAGGAAGCAATGCTTTGGACTTTCCCTCTTCCTTTCTGGCCCCACAGCACTTACTGACTTGTGCTGTGTATCTGGTAGGTCATGACCCAGCAGAGCAGATACAGCACCCTTCCCTGCCAGGTGGGCAATGACCTCCTGCTTCAACTTCAGCATTAATATCAAGGCAACCTCAGACAGCAGCTTTCTGATGCAAATGATCTTGGAAGAAGGAGACACAGCTACAGAGCCCACTGGACTGGGGCCATCAAACTGAAGACCTGCAGGCACTAGCTGATTATTGACAATTATATGTCTTGGAGGCTCAATGCACAGAGCTCATAATTAGCCAAATTATTGCAGCTTCTCACAAACTCTAAGGACTTGCTAATATTAATGGTGCAAGAGGAGGAGGAGAAATGAATATCACCAAAAGTTCTTCACCTCTTACTAATGAAAAAGTTCACATGTATTCCTCATTTCTTGCATTTCTCTTTTCTTAAGACTCATATACTTTTCTGCTCCACTCTTACTGTGATAGATGTTTGAATTACTTTTTCACTGGTGCATAATTATGTACAGTAGTTGGGTTCACGGTGGCATGCTCATCCACGTACATGACATGATTTGATCACTTCCAATTTCTTGTACCTCCTCAGTCTTCCCCTCCTCCTTCCCCTCGACCACCCACTTTCCTCTCCCACCCTATTCCTATCTTTTTCTATTTTCATGAGATCCCTTTTTTCCCCTTTTTCTGCTTTCACATATGAGACAAAACACACTACATGAAGAGTCTGGCTTGATTCACTTAACTTGGTGCTCTTGAGTTCCATCCATTTTCCTAAAAGTGACATAGTTTTGTTTTTATTTATAGTTAAATAAAACTCCATTGTGTACAGCATATCACATTTTCTTTATCCATCCATCTGTTGCTAGACACCTAGGCTGGTTCCACATATATAAATTGTATATCATTCACAATACACATGTAAATTCAGTATATAAGGATGGTTCCAGGTACATATTAATTATGCCGCTATAAACATGGGTATGCATGCATCTCTATAGTATGCACACCTTAATTCTTTTGGATAAATACTGAGGAGTGGTATACCTGGGACATAAGATCATTCTTTTCGGGAAACTCCATACTGATTTCCACAGTTGTACTAATTTATAATCCCGCCAAAAGTGCGTAAGAGTTCCATTTTCCCCAATTCCTCACCAGCATTTATTATTGTTTGTATTCTTGATGATCATCATTCTGACTAGAGTGAGATGAAATCTCAGTGTAGTTTTGTGGAGGAGATTTTTTGGTTTTGTTTCTGTTTTTACAATAAAAATGTATTCTTTGTAGCACTTTAACTGATACATAGCAAAATCTGAGAAAGGGACAACATTTAACTGGTAAGTTTAATGACAATCCTTTCAAAATTCTTGTACCTCTCATTTTACCCAAGCGGGAACTGTGTAATATGTAGACAGAGAACAGTGTTTTAATCACAATTCATAAATTCAATATTACCATTAATCATCTACATTTATTGTCATATATATGCATATATATACATATGTGTGTGTATATGTATACACCCACCATTTTTTTATCTATTCGTCTTCACACGACACCTGGGCTCATTCCATAACTTGGTCATTGTGGGTTGAACCTCTATAAACATTGATGTGTCTGTATCACTACAGAATACTGATTTTAGTTCTTTTGGATAAATACCAAGGAGTGGATAGCTGGGTCATTTGGTGGTTCCATTCCCAGCATTTTGAGGCATCTTCATACACAGCTTTACAAGTGATTGTACTATTTTTCAGTCCCACCAACAATGTATGAGTGTATTCTTTTCCCCAAATCCTCATCAGTATTTATTGTTATTTGTATTCTTGATAATTGTCATTCTGACTCAAGTGAGATGAAATGTCAATGAAGTTTTGATGTGCATTTCCCTGATGGCTAGGGATGTTTAACATTTTTTCAATGCATTCTTTTGGTCATTTGTATTTCTTCTTTTGAGAAGTGCTTGTTTAGCTCTTTTGCCCATTTATTAATTGGGTTATTCAGGTTTTGGTGTGAAGATTTTTGAGTTCTTTATGTATTCTGGATATTAATTCCCTGTCAGAGGAGTAGCTGGCACAGATCTCCCATTCCGTAGGCTCTTTCTTCACACTCTCCTTCCTTTGCTGTGAATAAGTTTTTAGTTTGATGCTGCCCTACTTATTGATTCTTGGTTTTATTTCTTGTACTTTAGAAGTATTGTTAATGAAGTCAGTGCCTGCACCAATGTGTTGAAGTGTTGAGCCTATGTTTCCTTATAGCCATTTCAGAGTTTTTGGTCTAATTTCCAGGACTTTGACCCATTTTTGTGAATTGACTTTTGTGCAGGGATCTAGTTCCATTCCTCTGCATAATATCTAATTTTCCCTGCATACTATCTAATAATCTAACAAAATTAGATAATATCTAATTATCTAATTTTGTTAAAGAGTTATCTTTTCTCTAATGTGTTTTTGGCACCTTTGTTGAGTATCAGAAACTTATCTATGTGGGTTTGTCTCTGTCTTCTATTCTGTTCCACTGGCCTTCATGTGTGTTTTAGTGCTGATGCCATGGTGGTTTTGTTAACATAGCTCTGTAGTATAATTTGAAGTCCAGTATTGTGATGCCTCCATCAACCTTTCTCTCAAGATTGATTTGGCTATTCTGGGTCTTCTCTTCTTCCAAATGAATTTTAGAACTATTTTTTCTAAAAAAATAGTTAGCAATGATGTGAAGAATCTTATTGATATTTTTTATTTATTTATTCTAATTAGGTATACATGACAGCAGAATGCATTTTGATTCATTGTACACAAATGGAGCACAACTTTTCATTTATCTGGTTGTACTCGATATAGAGTTACACCATATGTACAGTCATACATGTACCTAAGGCATTGTAGTCCATCTCATTCCACCATCTTTTCTGCTCCCATGTCCCCTCCCACCTCTCCCTCCCCTTTGACCAAATTTCTCCATTATTCCCATGGCCCCTCCCACACTATGGATAAGCATCCACTTATCAGAGAGAACATTAAGCCTTTGGTTTTGGGGGATTGGCTTACTTCACTTATCATGATATTCTTCAACTCCATCCATTTACCTGCAAATGCCATAATTGCATTCTTCTTTAAGGCTGAGTAATATTCCATTGTGAATAAATACCACAGTTTCTTTATTCATTCATCTATTGAAGGGCATCTGGATTGGTTCCACAGTTTAGCTATTGTGAATTGAGCTGCTATAAACATTAAAGTGGCTATATCACTGTAATATACTATTTTTAAGTCCTTTAGGTATAGACCGAGAGTGGGATAGCTGGGTCAAATGGTGGTTCTATTCCAAGTTTTCTAAGGAATCTCCATACCACTTGTCAGATTGGTTGCACCTATTTGCAGCCCCACCAGTAATACATGAGTGTGCCTTTTCCCCCCACATCCTTGCCAACACTTATTGTTGGCACTCTCATAACTGCCATTATGACTGGCATGAGATGAAATCTTAGAGTAGTTTTGATTTGCATTTCTCTAATTGCTAGAGATGTTGAACATTTTTTATATATTTGTACATATTCTTCTGAGAAGGGTCTGTTCAGCCCTTTAGCCCATTTATTGATTGGTTTGTTTGTTTGTTTGTTTGTTTGTTTGTTTGTTTTGGTGTTAAGTTTTTTTTTAGTTCTTTGTATATCCTGGAGATTAGTGCTCTATATGATGTGTGTGTGGCAAAAATTTGCTCCCAGAATGTAGGCTCTCTGTTCACCTCATTGACTGTTTCTTTTGCTGAGAAGAAGCTTTTAAGTTTAAGTCCATCCCATTTGTTGATTCTTGCTTTTATTTCTTGAGCTTTGGGAGTCTTGTTAAGGAAGTTGGGGCCTAATCCAACACGATGAAGATTTGGGCCTACTTTTTCCTCAATTAGCCACAGGGTCTATGGCCTAATTCCTAGGTCCTTGATCCACTTTGAGTTGAAATTTGTGCATGGTGAGAGAAAGGAGTTTAGTTTCATTTTGCTGCACATGGATTTCCAGTTTTCCCAGCACCATTTGTTGAACAGGCTATCTTTTCTCCAGTGTACATGTTTGGCTCCTTTGTCTAGTATAAGATAACTGTATTTAAGTGGGTTCATCTCTGTGTCTTCTATTCTATACCATTGGTCTACATGTCTATTTTGGTGCCAGTACCATGCTGTTTTTGTTACTATAGCTTTGTAGTATAGTTTAAGGCCTGGTATTGTGATGCCTCCTGCTTCACTCTTCTTGCTAATGATTGCTTTGGCTATTCTGGGTCTCTTATTTCTCCAAATGAATTTCATGATTGCTTTTTCTATTTCTATAAGGAATGACATTGGTATTTTAATTGGAATCACATTGAATCTGTATAGTGCTTTGGGTAGTATGGCCATTTTGACATATTGATTCTGCCTATCCAAGACCATAGGAGATCTTTCCAACTTCTAAGATCTTCAACTTCTTTATTTAGTGTCCTGTAGTTTTCATTGTAGAGGTCTTTCACTTCTTTTGTTAAATTGATTCCCAAGATTTTTTTTTTTTTGAGGCTATTGTGGATGGGGTAGTTTTCCTAATTTCTCTTTCAGAGGATTCATCATTGATGTATAGAAATACATTTGATTTATGGATATTGATTTTATATCCTGCTACTTTGCTGAATTCATTTATTAATTCTAGAAGTTTTCTGGTGGAATTTTTTGGATTCTCTAAGTATGGAATAATGTCATCAGCAAATAATGATAGTTTGAGTTCTTCTTTTCCTGTTCATATCCCTTTAATTTCTTTCATCTGTCTAATTGCTCTGGCTAGACTTTCAAGGACTATGTTGAATAGAAGTGGTGAAAGAGGGCATCGCTGTCTTGTTCCCATTTTTAGAGAGGATGCTTCCAATTTTTCTCCATTTAGGATGATGTTGGACTTCATTTTTGCCTACATAGCTTTTACAGTGTTGTATTCCTGCTATCCTTAGTTTTTCCAGTGTTTTCAACATGAAGAGGTGCTGTATATTCATACTTTCTCAGCATCTTTTGAGATAATCATATGATTCTTGTCTTCAAGTCTATTGATGTGATGACTTAAGTTTATTGATTTCTGTATGTTGAGCCAACTTTGCATGCCTGGGATGAAACCCACTTGATCATGGTGCACTATCTTTTTAATATGTTTTTGTATGCAATTCACCAGAATTTTATTGAGAATTTTTGCATCAATGTTCATCAGGGATATTGGTCTGAGGTTTTCTTTCTTTAATGTGTCTTTGTCTTGTGTTGGAATCAGGGTGATACTAGCCTCATAGAATGAGTTTGGTAGAGTTCCATCGTTTTCTATTTCATGGAATAATGTGAGGAAATTTGGTATTAATTCTTCTTTGAAGGTCTTGTAGAACTCAGCTGATAATCTGTCTGGTCCCAGGCTTTTCTTTGTTGGTAGGCTTTTGATGGCATCTTCTATTTCCTTGCTTGAAATTGATCTGATTAAGTTGTGTATGTCCTCCTGATTCAGTTTGGGCAGATCATATGCCTCTAGAAATTTGTTGGCGTCTTTGGGATTTTCTATTTCACCAGAGCATAAATGTTCAAAATATTTTTCTAATTATCTTCTGTATTGCAATAGTGTCTATTGTGATATTTCCCTTTTTGTTTTGAATTTTAGTAATTTGAGTTTTCTCTATCCTTCTTTTCATAAGAGTGTCTAAAAGTTTATCAATTTTATTTATTTCTTCAAAGAACCAGGTTTTTGTTTTGTCAAATGTTTTGTTTCTTTTGTTTGAATTTTATTGATTTCAGCCCTGATTTTAATTATTTCCTGTCTTCTACTTCTTTTGGTGTTGATTTGTTCTTTGTCTAGAGCTTTGAGATGTAATGTCAGGTTGTTTATTTGTTGACTTTTTATTCTTTTAATGAATGAGTTCAATGCAATGAACTTTCCTCTTAACACAGCCTTCAAAGTGTCCCAGAGATTTTGATATGTTGTGTCAGAGTTCTCATTTACCTCTAATAATTTTTTTATCTCCTCTCTGATGTCTTCTGTTATCCATATGTCATTCAATAGTGCACTATTGAGTCTCCAGGTGTTGGAGTAGCTTCTATTTTTTATTTTATCATTGATTTCTAATTTCATTCCATTATGGTCTGATACAATGCAGGATACTATCTCTATTTTTTTGTATTTGCTAAGACTTGCTTTGTGGCATAACATATAGTCTGTTTCAGAGAAGGATCCTTGTGCTGTTAAGAAAAGTGCATTTGCTCATTGATGGGTGAAATATTCTGTATATGTCTGTTAATTATAAATTATTGATTGTATTATTGACTTCTATGGTTTCTTTGTTTAGTTTTTGTTTGGAACATATATCCAGTGGTGAGATCAGTGTGTTAAAGTCACCCAGGATTATTGTGTTGTGATCTATTTGATTCTTGAAATTGAGAAGGGTTTGTTTGATATACGTGGGTGCTCCATTGTTCAGGGCATAGATATTTATAATTGTTATGTCTTGTTGATGCATGGTTCTCTTAAGCAGTATGAAATGACACTATCTCTTCTATCTTTGGTTTGAAGCCCACTTTATCTGATGTGAGGATGGAATCCCTTGCTTCTTTACATGGTCCATGTGTGTGGTATTTTTTTCCCATCCTTTCACCTTCAGTCTGTGGATGTCTTTTTCTATGAGATGAGTCTCTTGAAGGTAGCATATTGTTGGTTCTTTTTTTAATCTAATCTTCCAGTCTATGTCTTTTAATTAATAAGTTTAGGCCATTAATATTCAGGGTTATTATTGAAATATGGTGTGTATTCCCATTCATTTTGGGGGGTTTTTTGGTTTTTAACTTGAATTTGTTTCTCTTTTCATTGGCTTTTCCTTTAGTGTAGCTCCTCCCTTTGCCAATTTTCATTGTTGTTTTTCATTTCCTCTTCATGAAACATTTTGCCAAGAACACTCTCCAGTGCAGGCTTTCTTGTTCTAAAGTCTTTTGACTTTCATTTATCATGGAAGATTTTAATTTTATCATCAAAGCTGAAGCTTAATTTTGTGGATATAAGATTCTTGGTTGGCACCCATTTTCTTTCAGAGCTTTGTATATGTTGTTCCAGGATCTCCTGGCTTTGATGATCTGGGTTGAGAAATCCACCAAGATCCGAACTGGTTTCTTCCTGTATGTAATCTGAACCTTCTGCAGCTTTTAAAATTCTATCCTTATTGTGTATGCTAGGCATTTTCATTATAACATGCCTTGGTGTGGATCTGTTGTAGTTTTGTACATTTGGTGTTCTGTGAGCCTCTTGTATTTGATTTTCCAATTTATTCTTCATGTTTGGGAAGTTTTCTGATATTATTTCATTAAAGAGAACTTAAGTCCAAAGCCATGTACTGATCAACTGTAGGAAAAACAAAAGCTTACTGAAAATATTCTCCATGCTTCCTCTAATCCAGGAATAAAATTGTTGTAATGCTCTGGAATAGGTTGCTAAATAAGTTATTAAACACAGTAAAATTACTATATACATTTCATAGGGGCTGAAAAGGGGAGGGCAAAAAAAAGATAGGAAAGAATAATACACACCAAGGTAAAAAGAAAAAAAATGATGGATACAGAATAAATTTGAGGCAGCTATAAGTAATTTAGGAGGGAAGAGAGGAACTAAGAGGAACAAGTATAGATTACTCCAGGAAAATGAAAATAGAATGATTCCAGTTAATACTTTAACACATTAGAAAAATACACAATCAAAGGGGATGGGGATATGATGTCAAATGCTAGGGGCACATTTATTAATTCATAATGAAGAATAACATATGCAAGGTCAAAATTGACTTTAAAGCTAGTTACAATAATCCATGCCAAGGCAGAGAAATTTCTTTTTTTTTTTTTTTTTTTTTTTTTTTTGGTACTGGGGATTGAACTCAGGGGTACTTGACCACTGAGCCACATCCCCAGCCCTATTTTGTGTTTTATGTAGAGACAGGGTCTCACTGAGTTGCTTAGCACCTCGCCGTTGCTGAGGCTGGCTTTGAACTCGCGATTCTCCTGTCTCAGCCTCCCTAAGTGCTGGGATTACAGGCTTGAGCCACCGCGCCCGGCTGAGAAATTTCTTTGAGTCATCCTGGTTTGGATTTTGTCAGGATTTGGGACTTTTAGAAGATGCCCATCACTCTCCAGCTTTGGATCCTGCTAGAGGTACTGGGACATAAGAGCTATTTCCCTGCCAGTTCTTGTTCATTAGCAAGCATGAGCCTGCATTCTTGAAGGATGCTATGCTGTGTCTGCTGGCTGTTCCTACTGGATGCAGGAGCATAGAATGCAGTGCTCAAGGCTGTCACACTGATTACTATGGGATGTTGTGCACCCACTCACCTCCAAAGGGGCTTCTTTAAGTGTCATAAAGTCAGGTGGCTGTCTGAAATTGTGGGACCTGTTATCTGGGTTCTCTGTGTTTGGTCTGTGGTGCAGAAGCCTTCTGCCTGGCTGATGTAGATCCCTAGGGTACCATCCCTTTCACTGGGTTTAGAGTTGGTTGGCCCACCTGCATCTCATGCCTAGGTGCCCATAGCAGTGAATTGCTGGTTCCTGCTGCCCTCTGCTGGGACTTTTTGGAGCAGCACTTGGTGGTCTCCTGCACCTGAGGGGCCTGTGGGTGAAGGCTGTCTGTGGGCTGTCTGTAGCACAGAATCTTCCAATGAGGCTGATTTAGATCACTGAGGTACTGTCCCTATGACTGGGATAGAGAGTTGGGTGGCCAGCCTGCATCTGAGCTCTTACTACCCATGGTTGTTAATTGTTGACCCCTGCTCCCTCCACTGGGGCTTCATCAGGGTGGTGCAATTTAAACACTTGGCAGTTGCCTGTGGGTTGAGGCTTTCTGTGGGCCATCTGTGGCCTCCATTCTGGATGGTGCTGCTCACTGTGGTTTTATCATCAAAGCTGAAGCTTAATTTTGTGGATATAAGATTCTTGGTTGGCACCCATTTTCTTTCATGACATTTGATTGCATGACATTTGGCCCATCTTTACCTGATTTTCTGCGGAGGCTGTGTGGAGCATCTGGGTTAGGGTTGGCACTCCCTGCAAGTGACTAGCCACTGGGTCAGCTCCATCCCACTCCCCTTATGTACAGTGATGGGGAGTGGGTTTCAGTAACTTTCAGCTAACAGCCACCCCTCCACAAGTTCCCTCTAGCAGATTACTGAGACAACACATTTCAGAGATATTCCCTCTGGTCTCAGTTGCTGCTATCTGAAGGTGGGGAGAAGGTCTGTTGATTTTCTCCTAGGGAAGCTGGCTGGTTGTGGCTGCTCTGCCTGGTACAGCTTTCAGTCCACCATGTGGGTTAAATGCTTGATCTCCTTCACTGTCTTTTTTTTGTTCATGTCTCATTTTAACTTGATCTGCTTTTCTTTCCAGTTGCTGTTAAGGACTGCTGTTAAGGCACTTATGTGCCTTTTCCTCTCTTTCTGTCTTTGTTACTCCTCCCCTCTGACCCCACGATTAGTCAGGACTTGGGATCAAGGAATTATGTCCCTGTTTTCTACTTTTATAATCAAACTCCAAGTCTCTCTAGGTCTCAAACTGTCCAATATCTGGGTTCTGAAGTCTTTACTCTGTCACCCACCTCCTTGGGCAACTGTCCTTTGGCTTCTTCCTCATTACCACACATTGTGTGGCACATAAGCAAGGTCTAGATCCAAATAAATATTTTGACATTTTTTCTAGAAAAATAAAGAATTTAATCACTAAGGAAATAGTAAGTCTACTGATAAATATAATTGTCAAGGGACACTGGAACCTTAGAATGATATGAAAGTCTACAATGTGTCTCATACCAAGCAACAAGGTTTTCCTATCCCTTCTCTTTGTACCTCCTTTGCTTGTTTGGTGCCTATGAAAATCTCTACCACTGTTGGAATAATCGAATGCTATAGATGTTAAGTGAAAGTACAGGACATATGTGGACGGATATACCACAGTGTACGTCACTGAGGCCACTGCACCCTTCCTGGGAGAACGTGATACAGCTGATCTAAGGTATGCTCAACTGCCTGTTCCATAAAATAAGCAAACAACTGACAGATGAGACCCATAGGTAGAGAAAGCTTTAAACTTCCCACCTGATGAAGGGATTTTTTCAGAACAGAGGAAACAATTTTATAATAAGAGAAAAAGATACCTGAGATGGGAAAAAAACCAAACATGGTACCAACAAAATACTTGACAATGTTATTAGAGAAGGTGTCAGAACACAAAAGATTAAGGAATTCAGAAGGGTCACAGAAGAAGTTAGAAACTTCCACATCCTTGAAGTTGGTAAATTGTAAGATAGTCAGATTATGCAGCTAGGAGTCCAAAAGGCTATACAAAAAAGATGTCAAAACTAATAAGCCACAGAATCGAGGGTTCATAATGACTGAGTAATGCAGGGGATGACAGATGACCACAAAATGGTTGAAGGCCAACACAGTTAGAAGCATATCACCCACACATGCAAAAATGGTAAAAAGAGACATTTGTTTAAGGCAGTCCACACAGAAGATGACTCTACTGTGAATCTGAATGTCCACAATCATCTTTGGGACTGTGGTGGAGATGAAGCAGATGTCAGCCAAGGACGGTTAGAGAGGAAGAAGTCCATGGGGGTGTGGAGGTGGGAGTCAGAGCTGACAGCCTGGATGATGAGCAGGTTCCCAAGCACTGTGACCAGGTACATGGACAGGAACAGTCCAAAGAGGATGGGCTGCAGTTCTGGATCATATGAGAATTCCATGAGATGAAATTCTGAGGTGTGTGTTAGATTTTGTACTTCCATAGTATTAGAACATCTTTAGATAGGAAAGAGGGTAGGAAAAAGCAAAGATTATAAATGGGCACCCAGCACCTGTATATATTTGAATTCTCATTAAGTATTCACACTTGTGGTCCATACACAAAAAATACTCCTCAATTGTGAAAAATTTAATCTTCTTAGCCTCTTTCATTACTTCAGGCTCTGCTATCCACACCCATGTTAGATGCATTGAATAGAAGAACGTTGTAAGTTGAGGAGCATTATCAGTCCTCACTAATACATGGATTGAAATCCTCTTACTTCAGTTACATAAAGAAAACCTGCTTCATTACTTTGTCAGGTCTTGCTATGATTGAATTGGAGGAAATGAAAAAGAGAAAAAAAACAAGTAATAATGAAAACCCACACAGGCAATTTCCACATCTGTAAAGTGGGTATAATATAGACCTACCTTATAGGGTAGTGTAAGAAAGTAATTAAAAATCATTTAAATATTCTGATATGCAGATGTTAATTTTGGACTAGACAGAGAGGAGTGAAGGGAAGGAAGGGGATATGGGGGTAGGAATGATAGTAGAATGAATCAGACATTATTACCCAAATGCATATGTGACTACATGCCTGTGTAACTCTACATCATGTACAACCAGCTGAATGAGAAGTTATACTCCATTTATGTATGATGTGTCAAAATGCCATGTATAATTAGAAAAATGAATATATAATTAGAAAATGTATAATTAGAAAATGTCATGTCATGTATAATTAGAAAAATGAAAAAATATTTTAAAAATCATTTAAATAGCATAACTTGTGGTTTTCAGTCTCATTAATTTATTTACCTGTGGATATTTCAGAGTATCCAGATACCCTGGCCCTCACACTAAAATCGATTTAATCAGAATTGCATTTGAAGCCCAGAGCAGTTCTTTCTTACACAAGGGTTGAAAATCAATGCCTTAGAATATTTCCTGGAACTTAGAACATTCCCTTTGAACATTAACAGTTGCTATTGTTAATAATGCCCACTGTCTATAGAAGTATCTTTACCACAACATTATAAAAGCTACACGTGAAAAACTTATAGCCAATAGCATACAAATGGGAAATAACTGAAAACATTTCCTCTAAAATTAGGAATGAGATAAGGAAGCCCACTCTTGTTACTTCCTATTTGTTATGGTTAAGACATGAGGTGTTCCCCAAAAGATCATGTGTGAGACAATACAAGAAAGTTTAGAGGTGAACTGATTGAGTTATAAGAGCCTTGGCCTAATCAGTGCATTAATCCACTAATATGGATTGATTGGATAGTAACTGTAGACAGGTAGGGTGTGGGTGGAGGTCGGTCCCTGGGGTGTACCTCTGGGGTATACATTTTGTCTCTGGTGAGCAGAATTTTCTCTTCTTCCTGGTGCCATGTCCAGAGCTGTTTTCTTCTGCCACAACCTTCTGCCATGATGCTCTGCCTCACCTCAAACCCAAAGCAATGGAGTTGGCCATGTATGGACTAAGACCTCTGAACCCATGAGTGCCAAATAAACTTTTCCTCCTCTAAAATTTTTCTTGTAAGATCTTTTGGTCATAGTGGTGAAAAAGCTGACTGAAACACTATTCAATATAATACTTGAAATTATAGCAAGAGCAATTAAGCAAGATAGAGAAATAAAAGGGATACATGTAGGAATGGAAGAAGTCAAACTATCCCTATTTCCAGATGATATGATCTTATATTTAGAATACCCTAAAGACTACACCAGAAGAATTTTAGAGCTGATAAACAAATTCAGCAAAATAACAGGATACAAAATCAACATACAAAAATTGAGTTTTTCTTACACCAGTAAAAAACCCTGCAGGGAAAGAAATCAGCAAAACAGTTCTATTTGCAATGGTTTCAAAAATAAAATAAAATACCTAAGAATAAACCTAATCAAAGAAGCTAAAAGACCTCTACAGTGAAAATTACATAACAGTGAAGAAAGAAAGAAGACATTAGATGATGGTGAGACCTCCCATATTAATGGACAGGCAGAATTAATATTGTTGAAACTGCCTTATTACCAAAAGTGATCTACAGATCCAATGCAATCTCCATAAAAATACACATGACATTTTCACAGAACTAGAAAAAACAATCCTAAAATTCATTATGGAAGCAAAGAAAGATCCCAATTAGCCATGGTAATCCTGAGCAAAGAAAGCAATGCTGGAGGCATCACAATACTTGATTTCAGAATATACATAGTAACAAAAACAGCATGGTTCTGAAATAAAAATGACACATAAATCAATGGAATAGTGGACCCAGAGACAAACCCCTAGCAACAAAGTCATCTGATCTTTGACAATGGCACCAAAAACATACGTTGAAGAAAATACAGCCTCTTCAACAAGGTTCTGGGAAAACTGGATACACATATATAGAAGAATGAAACTGAATGTTTATCTCTCGCCCTATATAAAAAAATTAACTCAAATTAATCAAAGACCTAAATATAATACCCCAATTACAACTGTTAGGAAAAAAAGAAACACAGGGGAAATGAAAAGACACAGGCACAAGCAATGAGTTCCTGAATGGGATGCTGATAGATCACAAAATAATAAGAAAAATCAACAAATGAGTCTGCTTCACATTAAAATGTTTCTGTGCAGTAAAGGAAGCAACAGAGTGAAGAGACATCCTACAGAATGGCGGAAACATTTTGTTGGCTCTTCTTCCAACAGGGATTAACATACATACTATATAAAAAAAAAACTCAAAAAATTTACCACCAAAACCAGAAACAACCCAATCAATTAAATTGGCAAATGAAATGAACACACCCTTCTCAAAGGAAGACGTATGAATAGCCAATAATTACATGAAAAAAAATGTTCAACACCTTTGGCCATGAGGGAAACACAAATCACAACTACCCTAAGATTCCATCTCATCCCAGCCAGAATGGCTATCAGCAAGAATACAAAAATTAAATAAATAAATGCTGGCAAGGATGTGAGGGTAAAAGGAACCCCTATACACTATTTTGGGAATGTAAATTAGTACTGCTACTATGGAAATCAGTATGGAGGTTCCTCAAAAAACTAAAAATATAACTACCATGTGATCCATCTATACAATTTCTGGGCAGATACTCAAAGAAATTAAAGTCAGCATACTCTAGAGATAACTGCATACTCATATATATCATGGTACAACTTGTAATACCCAATTTATGGAATCAGCCTAAGTGCCTATCAACAGATGACTGGATTAAGAAAATTGGCATATATATACAATGGAGTATCATTCAGCCATAAAAAAGAATAAAATCATGTTATTTTCAGGAAAATGAATAAAAATGTAGATCATAATGTTAAGTGAAATAAGCCAGACTCAGAAAGCAAGTGATACATGTTTTTCCTCATATGTGGAATCAAGGGTGGGGGACATATGAAAGCAGCAGAGAAATCATTACAGAAAAGGGGGAAGGAGGAGTGTAAGGGAGGGTAAGCAGGAGGTGGGTATGATCAAAGTATGTTATTTGCATGTGTTAATATGTCACAATTAAGCCATTTATTCTATATAATTAAATGCACTAATAAAAAGAGAAAAGAATGTATGCATTAAAAAAGAAAAGAGAAAATGCTGTTGATATTACTATTAATTCATCTTTCCCTTCCCCTAGGATCAAGACAAGTTCCAAGACAAAAAGAAAAAGGAAAAAAAATTACTTATCTCTACTGTGAATAATATATAGCCCTGGGGCTGGGATTGTAGCTCAGCGGTAGAGCGCTTGCCTCGCATGTGTGAGGCCCTGGGTTCGATCCTCAGCACCACATACAAAACAATGAAATAAAGACATTGTGTCCATCTACAGCTAAAAAAATATTTAAAAAAATATATATATAGCCCTTATTAAAGTTTAAAAACTTAACAACCTTTGCTTCACACCTAATATTTTACATTGATTTAAATCATCTTGTGGGAAACTTGACTTCGGGGCATCTCTGCAAGATGACATTCTCTTACACACCTGTCCCCCAAAGGCAACCACTGTCATGGAATTTGATAGATTCTTCTGCCAGTGTTTCCATGTCACTATTGATTTATGTATTAATGGATACCATAAAAATAAACCTACCATATGATCCAGTTGATCGAGCTACTTCATTTCTGTATCCGAAGAAAAATCAGCATACCGAATATATACCCTCATACCCATGTTGATTGCAGCACTATTCCCAATAGCTAAGATACGGAATTAGCCTAGGTGTCCATCAACAGATGAATGGATAAAGAAAATGTGGCACATATATCCACAGTGGAATATTATTCTATCATTAAAAAAACAATAAAATCCAGTCATTTGGAGCAAAATAGATGGAATGGAGGACATTATGCTAAGTCAGAGAAGCCAGATGGAGAAAGACAAATACACATGTTCTCTGTCTTATGTGGAAGCTGAGAAAAGTCAACCTGAAAGTTTAATAGTGATTACTAGACATTGGGAAGGGAGAGAGGGTTGGGGTAAGGGTGATTGGAATGGATTAGTTGATTGGGACACACTGTATGCCTGTATAGAAACATCACACTGAATCCCACTAATGTGTATAATTAATATGCATTAATTAAAATTTGTTTCTTAAAAACTTACCTAAGAAATACCTAAAGCTCATCTAAGTAGTCTACAACACAAAATCGATTGCCCCTGAAACATACTAGTTTACAGTGACGTGGTGACGTAAGCACATCCATCAACTTCAAGTGCTTTAACAGGTACATGGCATTAACTGAGGGAGAGACACCATTTGTCAGTTTATTAATATGACAATAATTTCAAAACTCTTATGCCTCTGCCTCTATTCATATCAAACGAGTGAGAATTTCCAAATACTGTGTGGGTAAGGGATTGTTGTTTGAATTACAACGGTTGTCGCAATAAATGATCAGTCATTATCAACTACATCCTTATTATATACCATAAAAATATTTGCAGAGTATACGAATAATCTTTTTATGACCAACCATGAAGAAACTGCATCTTCTATGGGGAATATTACCACATGCTTCTAGTAGAAGAGACAGTGCCCTAGGGTTGGAATTAGGGAATCCACATTTTAGTCATATTATTGACCCGCTACTAAGTGCAGAAGATGTGTAAATCACTCCATCTCTCTGGTTAATGGAAATAGAATAACACCCATCTCTATAACGTGCGGCACATAAGGGAAGCTTGGTGCTTAATTAATATTTGGTCAATATATAGATTTTTCTTAAATAAAGCATTCAGCTAGGCACAGAAGTGCACACCTGTAATCTCAGTCACTTGGGAGGCCTAGGCAGGAGAATCACAAGTTCAAGTCCAGCCTTGGCAACATAGCAAGACCATGTCTCAAACTAAAAAAAATAAGAAGGGCTGAGGATGTAGTCAGTGGAGAGTGCCACTGGGTCCAATACCCAGTACCACAAAAATAAACAGATAGATAGATAGACAGGGGTTCAGGGAGAGGGAGGAAGGATGGGAAAAGAGAAGAATGGTGGAATGAAATTGGCCACACTATGCAATGTACATATACAAATGCACTACAGTGAATTCCATCTTTACATATATCTGTAAAACACTAATTCAAAAAAGAACCTATAAATAAATGGAAGAAAGATCAGTAGAATAGAGGAAGGGGAACTGGGGAAAGGGGAAAGAAAACTAAAAGGGAAGTGATGGGGACTGAAGTAGGGCAAATTATAATCAATGCTTGTATGATTTTGTCAAAATGAACTCCAATATTGCATTGATATCTAATACACTAATAAAATCTAATAAAATAAAAAATAAAGCAGTCATTATGAAAAGAGCAAGTTTATTGATGAATACAATTGTCAAAATGGACTGGAGCAACTGAACAGACACCTCACAAAAGCAGAAATACAACCAATTAACAAATATATGAAGAAATATCCAACATCTCTAGCCATTAGAAAACACAAATCAAAACTACACTGAGATTCCATCTCACTCCAGTCAGAATGGCAATCAAGAATACAAGCAACAATAAGTGTTGGCGAGGGTGTGGGGGGAAATGTACACTCATACATTGTTGGTAGGACTGAAAATTGGTCCAATCACTCTGGAAATCACTATGGAGATTCTTCAGAAAATTTGGAATGGAACCAACATTTGACCCAGCTATGCCACTCCTAGGTTTATACCCAAAGAACTTAATATCAGCATACTACATTGACACAGCCACATCAATGTTTATAGCAGCTCGATTCACAATAGCTAAACTATGGAACCAACCTAGATGCCCTTCAACAGATGAATGGATAAAGAAACTGTGCTATATATACACACAATGGAATATTATGCAGCCTTGAAGAAGAATGAAACCATGGCACTTGCCAGTAAATGGGTGAAACTGGAGAATATTATTTTAAGCAAAATAAGCCAATCCCAAAGAATCAAAGGCCAAATGTTTTCTCTGATATGCAGATGAAAATTCACAATAAGGTACAGGGGTCAGAATAGTGGTATTTTGGACTAAACAGAGGAGAGTGAAAAGAGGGGAGGGGATATGGGGGTAGGAATGATAGTAGAATTAGCTGGACATTATTACCCTAGGTGCATATATGATTACATGACCTATGTAACTCTATATCAAGTACAACTAGAAGAATGACAAGTTATACTCTATTTATATATGATGTGTCAAAATGCATTCTGTCATGTATAACTAATTAGAACAATTAATATATATATATATATAAAATAAATAGGCTTAAAGCACACAAAAAAAGGGACTGGAGCCAGAATGATGTGAAATTCTAAAATGTGTCTCAGTTCAAGAAATAAAATGTACCTGACCCCTTCACTTTCTGCTCGATTGTTTTTTTTAATCCCATGAAGATTTCTGCAATAGTCTTTGAATAACTGAATGCTGCCAATACAATTAAATGGGATCACAGGCACTGTGTCTCAAAGTCTATGGGACATTCCTGAAAAGGATGAGAATGCAGACAGGAAGGTGCCAAGATACAGAAGCCACAGTGATTATGGCCACGTTTTGAACCAAGGAAGGGTATATTCAATGTTTCACAGAGCTTTTTATGTTTGATGCCGCATCTGTGGCAAGCAAAGTGTCAGTTCTTGGGAATCAAAAATAAAAGAACCAATGTGGAAGGAAAGAAATACTTTGAATGAGATTTGTGGGACTCCATCACAATCACAAACATAAATGTCACACTCCTCACAGTTGGAATTTTATGTTTTAGTCTCCTGCCACCAGACCACACAACTGTCATGTTTTTCCTGATGATGATTAATAAATAACCTGCTGCTGGCAGTCCCCTCCATGCATTCTCTCTCTCAGCATTTACTGGGTTAAGCTGTGTCTCTGTGTTTCAAAGACCCCAGGGTGCAATGCCTCTTGGCTGTCTGATGCCCAGTGAAGGTTCAGGCTCCATCCTCAGGATTGATATTATCGATGTCAGAAAAGAGCTTCCTAATGCAAACACCCATGGCATGGAATTCACAGGACTGGAGCCATCAGACCAAAGGGCACAAAGCACAGGCTCATTATTGAACTTACTATAACCCTGGAGGCTCACCGCACAGAGCTCATAATTACCCCGTTTGGCCCAAGTTACCCCAATAATTAAGGACTTCCTAATATTAATGACAGAAAAGGAAGAAGATGATAAAGAGAAAATGAATAACCATGAAGGCATTTGAACTCCTCTACTAATGAATAAGCTCATGTATAATATTCATTTCTTTCATTTCTTTTTTTTCAAACACCAATGTGCCTTTTATTACCATTGCTTGTAGCTGTCAAATATACAGAACAAAAAAATTAACCATTTTAACCATTATTAACTAACCAGTTCAGTGGCGTTAATTACATTTACATGGTTGTGCAACTATCACCACCATCCATCTCCAGAAATTTTTCATCTTTACAAACTGAAAATGTACCCATTTTAAAAACTCCTCTTCCTCTCCCCCACCAATTTTAGTAACTACTCTTCTATTATGAAATGTGATAAATAATTAGTCCTGAGACTATAAAATTAATATATCCAAGGAGGCAGAATTTACAGGTCTAGATGTTTGACTTTGTTGCATTTTCCAAATAACGTTCCAAATGGATGCCAGAGGTCCTGAGATTAGACTGATCTGCTGTGGATCCTCCTCAGGGAGCTTTTAATGTCCCTGTTCCTCAGGCTATAGATGAAGGGGTTCAGCATAGGGCTGACCACAGTGTACATCACAGAGGCCACTGCACTGTTTCTGGGAGACTGTGATACAGCTGATCCAAGGTACACTCCAATGCCAGTTCCATAAAATAAGGAAACAACTGACAGGTGAGATCCACAGGTGGAGAAGGCTTTGTACTTCCCATCTGCTGATGGGATTCTCAGAATAGAAGAAATAATTTTACAGTAAGAGAAGAAAATCCCAGTGATAGGAAGAAAACCAGAAATGGCACCAACAAAATACATGACTATGTTATTGGTGAAAGTGTCAGAACAGGCAAGCTTAAGAACTTGAGAAGGGTCACAGAAGAAATTGGAAATTTCTACATCCTTGAAGTAAGTAGATCGCAAGGCAATCAAATTGGGCAGTTGGGAATCTAAAAGGCTAAACAAAAAAAGACACCAAAACTAAGAGGGCACAGAGGCGAGGGTTCATAATGACTGAGTAATGCAGGGGGTGACAGAGGGCCACAAACCGGTCATAGGCCATTACAGATCCAAAAAGAATCAGAAAAGACATCTGTGTCAGGCAGCCCACATAGGAGGTGACTCTGCTGCAAGTTAGAATGTCCATGATCATCTTTGGGACCGTAGTAGAGATGAAAAATATATCAGCCGAGGACAGGTTGGAGAGGAGGAAGTCCATGGGGGTGTGGAGGTGGGGGTCAGAGCTGACGGCCAGGATGATGAGCAGGTTCCCAAGCACTGTGACCAGGTACATGGACAGGAACAGGCCAAAGAGAATGGGCTGCAGTTCAAGATAATCCAAGAGGCCCATGAGATGAAATTCTGAGATACGTGTTAGATTTTGTAGTTCTATATTGTTCGGACAGCTTTCGAAAATGAAAAGTTAGAGAAAATGAAATAAGTATACCATCACATAATACTGTGTCTATATTTTGGACAAAGCAATTCTCTTATACAGACCTCACATTTGACCATACACCTGTGGTGATATTTTTGATTTGTTATAAATCCTGTATTCTTTGGATGTGTGTGTGTTACCAGGGATTGAACCCAGGAGCACTTAATCACTGAGCCACATCCCCAGCCACCATATATATATATATATATTTTTTTTTTTTTTAATTAGAGACAGGGTCTCACTGAGTTGCTTATGGCCTCACTAAGCTGCTGAGGCTAGGTTTGGACTCACAATCCTCCTGCCTCAGCCTCCAGAGTCACTGGGATTACAGGCATGCACCACCACACCCGGCTACAAATCCCATACTCTTGGTTTCCTAGTTGATTTTTTTGTTGTTGCTATTCACCTCTTTCAATGATACTTACATTAGAGACATTCCAGTAAAGATGTTACAAGATTGAGAATATTACAGACAACACTCTATTTTCACAGTAAAATACAGCAAACTCTTTTCAGACAGAAAAGAAAAAACAATGTTTACAGCAGCACAATTCACAATAGCTAAGCTATGGAGCCAACCTAGGTACCCTTCAACAGATGAATGGATAAAGAAATTGTGGTATACACAAACAATGGAATATTATTCAGCCATAAAGGAAAATAACTTGATATTTTCCAGTAAATGGATAGATCTGAGGACTATCATGCTAATGAAATAAGCCAATCCCAAAAAATCAAAGGTCGAATGTTTTCGCTGATATGTGGAAGCTAAACCACAATGAAGTGGGGGAGAATAAAAGAAGTTTGATAGATTAGACAAAGGGGAGTGAAGGAAATGGAGGAGGGATAGGAATAGGAAAGACAGTAGAATTAATCTAACATAATTTTCCTATGTACATTTATATGAATATATCTAAGTGAATCCCACCATCATGTATACCCACAAGAATGGGGTCCCAATTAGAATAAGCTATGTTCCATGCTTGTATAATTATATCATAATGGATTCTACTGTCATAACTAAAAAGAACCAATAAAAATAAATAAATAAATAGGTAAATAAATAAATTTTAAAAATGGAAAATATCCTTCCTTCATTAAGGAAAAAAATCATTCTAATTAAAGGTAATTGAAAAACTGTCAAACATAGCTTATTTTATTCTAAGGCAATGATACAAATTTCCTGGATGCAGAATATTTATAAACAGTCTGTGAGAGCTAAGATTATGTTATTGGCATTCAAATGAAGTTGAAGACCCATAATCACATTTGTACTTGCCAGTTAAATTCATGAACTTTCATAATTCGTTCACTTAAAATTGCATTCCTTCACAGAAACAGGGTTTCATTCAAATATGTAGATTGTCTTTTTAAAATCATTTTACAGTCCTAACCTTAGCTTTAGGGGACTTCAAATTTTGATGAATATGCACATAACCATGAAGCATCACTGATCGCACACACTAGTGACAGTGCATCTGTCAATAATTCAACAGCAACGAATTTAAGGAACATTTCTGAAATGTTTTATTTTATACAGTTATCTATATCAAGCCCATACAAACATAAGGAAACATGTGAGACCACTTTTGCTATTTTCCATTTTAGCAGAGTTGTAGGTTTTTTGTTTTGTTTTGGTTTTTTTGATCTTTGTTTTTGTTGTTATTTGGTTTTGCTTTGTTTACTTTGTATTCCATAGTGTCCTGGTAATATCACTTCTTTTTTATCATAAACCCTATTATTTACAAATGAGGAATTTAGCACCTGAAGATATGCCCCCCAAACCAGGTTTGAAACTCAGCCTTAACTTAGTTAAAAGAATTTCATGCTAATTCTTCCCATGAAGGCATGATTCATTGGCCAGCAACATGAGAGAGAAGCCTACAGGAGCTAAAGTCAGTACAGGAGAAAAACAGAACTTTGAGAATTCCTGGACCCCATCCCAGAACCAAAACATAAACTTAGTCCTCTGAGCTGAAACTTTGCAGGCTGGTATCATCTCAACTGTCATGTTTGCCCCAATGACAAGAAAACAATGTTCCTGACAGTTCCTCCTTCTTCTACCATCTCCCACAACACTTACTGGGCAGTCCTGCTGTTCTGCTGAGGCATCACCAAGGAGTATGGATACAGTGCCCCTCTCCTGCTTGGTGTGTGATGGAACCTCAGACTCTGTACTCAGGACCTGAAAAACGTTCAAGTTTGTGAAGATGTCCATGAAGACAGTAGACATTGGTACGGAGCCACTGTACTGGAACAGGCAAAGTAAAGGTCTGGAGGCACTGGATAATTATTTCAATTGTGCAATGTTGGAGGTTCAATGCACAAAATGCCTAATTACCCAGTTAGTCCACATTAATTCAATCTCTGAGGACTTGTTAATATTAAAGGAAACAGAAAAAGAGAAAAGTAAATGTACTTGGGAAATTTTTCAGGAAGAAACTCACCCAGTACTTTTCCTTCCTGACTTCCAAGTTGTTGGATCTTTATGTAAAACTCAGACTACTTTTTCTTCACTATAACAACTGAATATGGGATTTAGTACCTATCAGTCCATTGTACTAATCGGAAAATATAAGGAGAATCAGATTTCTTGTTCCAAGAATCTTTTTTTTTTCTAAATATTTATTTATTTATTTTTTAGTTTTAGGTGGACAGAATATCTTTGTTTTTATGTGGTGCTGAGGATCGAACCCAGTGCCTCACGCATGCTAGGCGAGCACGCTACCACTGCACCACAATCCCAGCCCCCCAAGAATCTTATACTCTTTTCATTCCTATTTGTCTCTAAGGAGAACTTCTTATTTCCATTTATTTTTCCGTTTATTAGGTTGGTTTTTTACTAGTCCAACTGAGTCTTGGTTCTTGTTTCTCTAATGAAATGATATTGATACATTACAAAACCACTGATGTTACATAAGTTTTTGATAACTTACTGTATTTAAATACTCCAGGAGCGGGGCTGGGGCTGTAGCTCAGTGGCAGAGCGCTTGCCTAGCATGTGTGAGGCACTGGGTTCGATCCTTAGCACCACATAAAAATAAACAAATAAAAGCACCCTGTCCGTCTAGAACTACAAAAAAATTTAATTAAATAAATAAATCTCCAAGAGCAGCAGTAAGAAGCTATATGTTTTTAATATTAATTTCTTTTTAACCAATACATAAAAATTATATATATTTATGGGATACCATGTAATATTTTGGCTCAGGAATACATTATGTAATGATAAAATCATAGTGAACATAGCTATCTCTTCAAACATCGATCATTTCTTTAAGGTGAAAATATTTTAAATACTTTCTTCTAGCTTTAAAAAAAATACAGTATATATTTTATTTGCTACTTTCAAATGAGAATACTCTATAATTAATCTTTCCCCATCGTTCCCTCCTACTCTTCAAGGCCTCTGATAATGACCATGCCACTGTCAACTTCTATGAGACCAACTTTTTAGCCTCCACATATGAATGGTATCAGGTAGTGCTTGTCTTCAGGATCTGGCTTATTTACTGACTTCAGTTCCATCCCTTTTGTTTCAAATGGTAGAATGGCATCATTTTACAGCTAAATAGTATTCATCATGTGTATGTCCCATATTTTCTGTATCCATTCATCCATTGATGGACACTTAGATTATTTCCATTTCTTAGCTATTATGAATTGCACTTCAGTAAACATGGGAGTGCAGACATCTCTTCAACAGATGGATTTCATTTCCTTTGGATACATACCCAGCAGATGGATTGCAGAATAATATGGTAGTTCTGTTTTTAAATGTTTGGGAAACTCTATGCTGTGTTCCACAGTAGAAAGCCTGATTCTTTTCACTCTGTTCCCCAAAGTGACTTCCCATTATTTCTTCCCCATTCTCATTACTGAGAGCCACTAGGTCCCATCCCACACAATGGGAGTTACACAAGGTCATAAGAAAAAGGAGGTAAGGTCTTTGGGAGTATCTTTGCCCCTGCCCACCTCAACTTCTATCAGAATATTGGGCTTGATAAAAAGAAAATCTTAATACATACCTAATGGATATGGGAGAAAGTATGTTGTTTAGCTGTACATTGATAAATTATAGAGGGTATTTTGAGGGGATCCCAAATGGCAGGTATATAGAGATGGATATGAGAGAAAGAGGCTGAGTATTCAGACATTTGGAATACTTGCTCCATACAAAATGTTACTAAAACTGAAGTTATTTCATATTAGGTAGAGGGGATAAAATACTAGGGTTACAGCCAAGGATGAATTTACAGGACATAGTAAATAAAAACCAAAGACAGTTATATCTGCATAGCAAAATGTTTATTTTTCCACTTCCACTTCTCATGATCAGTACCCTTGAACAAAAAAGAAATACTAAAACTTTTTGCATTCTATATTGGATGTTCACGTGAGAGTTCTCTGTCCATAAAGTTTTATACACTTGTGGAGGGTTTTCATTTTTTTCTAGAAAGGAAATCTATGAGTCTTGTTACTGGACATACTATTGGTAGAGGAAAATAGATCCCACTATTCATAATTTTAAACCATACATTTCTCTCAAGAGTTGAGAAATTAGGGGGCAGGGCATGGGGCACACACACAGAATCTCAGCAACAAGGGAGGCTGAGGCAGCATCACAATTTTGAGGCCAGCCTCAGCAATTTAGAGTTGAGAAATTAATCTATAGCAGATCGAGTGGTTCCGGGAGGAAGTACCATATTGAATATGCAAGTAAAATGATCTTAAGTTTCTCCTCTAAGACAGTGAATACTTTACTTGATGTTATATGAAGTAGAAATGTGCCTATCTCTGCCCCACTATGCAAGATTTTGCATATAGAGATAAATGACACTCAGTTCATGCTTTAAGCTGCTTAACTTGTGTAAAGATGCTGATGAACTACCTACCTAAGGAACTAGTAGGAAAGAATTCTCAGTGACAGTTCTCAAATTCCCTCCATGAACTAAGAATAAATTTCATAGGTCTCTGAGCAAAAACTTTGCATTTTAGAGCCATTCAATTTATTCATTCCAATGACCTTGCTGATCCTCTATGTGAGAAAGCAATGCTTCCAATAGTATCTCCAGCATCCTCTGTGCCTCTTAATACTCCCTGGACCAGGCTTCCTTCCTAGTGGGGCTGTCTTGCTAGTGGGGCTATTGAAGTTCATTCCCTCTTCACACCTGAAAAGCAATGAGGATTGAGGATCTTTCCTCATGAATGACAGGAACCCAGAGTCAGGCAGGGGCCTCTTGATATAGATGACTCTGGAAGGAGACCCAGGTATGATTTCCACTGAACTGGAACCAGCTTTCTGAAAGGCTGAAAGAACAGGATGATATTTACTGTTGTGTGGTCTTAAGCGTGATCAAGAGCACTCTTGATGTTATTCTGGAGGCACCACAAGATTATGGATATAGGGCTGGGATTGTGGCTCAGCGGTAGAGCGCTTGCCTCGCATGCGTGGGGCCCTGGGTTCGATCCTCAGTACCACATGCAAACCAATAAAATGAAGACATTGTGTCCATTTACAATTAAAAAAATATTTAAAAAAAAAAAAAAAGATTATGGATATATTCCTCTTCTTTTGGGCATGTTACACAACCCACCAAACCACCATGTTCTCATCCAAACTTTCTTGTAGAGCTGTCACATGGGAAGAAGTAGCTCTGTATTTGGTATTTCAGCAGATACCACCATGTACCTCCTTTCCATGTAGTAAGAAAAAATGTCCCTAGTTTCTCTCCTACCAGCAGGATTCCTCCAGTAATGTCACAATACACCACAATCATTCTATGTTCAAATTCAACAACTATTCCCATGGATTCTTATTTTTGCTTATCAAGAAACTGCTCATTTCACTTCAAAATGTATTTTCTTCAGTTTTTTTTTTCTGCGTGTTATCAGTTAATGAAGTCTTTTTATTTTTAAAATAATTTATTTTTTATTTTCTGTTCTACAATCCAGTCGAGGTTCACATGTTGCATTTAGTTATCATGACTCGTTAAATTGCATTAATTCCTTCGCCTGGGACAGTTCTTCAGCCTTTATCTTTCATGACCCTGACATTTTTTTACAAGTAGAGTTTATTTTAAAAGGATGTCCATCAAGCTAAGCTGTGAAAATATTTTATACTATAATCTTTGTAGGGTCTTACACCTTTCACAATTAAAAACAAAACAAAAAAAAACAGACCAAGATGCACTCAGAGAGAAATGAACCCAGAAGCCATAAAGTTCAAGAAGCACTGATTAGCAAAAATATCAGTAGAAAAGGCCTGTTTATCAGGGTATGGACTATCTCTTTAAATAATGATTTTCTCCTGATGGTCAAAGCAAAACAATACTAAAATAGAAAACCACCATTAAAGGCCTCTCCCCTGCTAATCACCTGCACTTTCTCCCATCCTAGGAAGAAGGCCACCGCCAGACTAAAAAACACCACTGCATCACAAACTCTGCTCACTTGCAGGTGCCATTTTCTGTCTTTTACTGAAATAAACTTCTGGCCATAGCAACATCAGAGACGATGAAGTAGTAAGTGCCAGACATTGATTCCTCCACAGGGACGTTGACTACACAACATACAGGGACCAAGTTGCCCTGTGAGAACTCCATGAACTAGCTAAGACATATTAGCACACCACAGAAACACAAATCCAGGAAGAGGTGAATCAAAGTGGACAAGAAACATTGCTGTATTTCCCCATCAAGGACCTACCCACTCCCCAAAGCAGCGTGGCAGAATCAGCAGAAAATTCCCAAGTTCTGACTTGGAAGAAGAAGGATAAGGTGAGTATTCATCTGAAGTTGTATCTTTCCAGTGGGCTGCCTGAGGGACTGGTTTATGTCTTGCCCGACCTGTAGCACTAAAGAGAAATGTCATTCCAATGCACTTGGAATGCTAGGACAGAGACCACAGAGGAAAATGTTAAGGCAGCCTAATACATTACTAGAGAGACATATAAATTGCTGAAAGGAAACAAAAATTTAGGTGTACACTACCAAGGCCACCACACCCTTCCTAGGAGAAAGTGAGACAGCTGAACTGAGATACACCCCAAGGCCTGTCCCATAATAGGAGAATATAATAAGGAAATTGAAATATTCAGTAGTGTTCATAATAGACTCAAGCAAAGGAAAAAATCAATGAACTTAAGGACATATCATTTGAAATAACTGAATCAGTGAAGCAAAAGAAAAGGGAATTAAATAAATATTAATAATAGCAAAAAAAGAAAAATGAATAAATAAAAGTAAAGAGATCCTAAGGGTTTTATGGGAAAACATCAAGCTGAATTTTTTTGCATTAGGGGAGTTTCAGAAAGGGAATAGAGTGAAAGAGATAGAGATCCAATCTTTTAAAATAATGACTGAAATTTTAAACTTCCAAAATTTGAAGAAGAAAATAGACATACATATTCAAAAACTAAAGTAAAATAGACATACACATGCAAAAACTGAACTCTGATAGCTCCAAAGACACCCATAATGAGACAGATTTCTTAGTAAAATCCTTAGGCACCTTAAAAATTCTCAGGCTCAAGCCACACACCAGTTCGATAAGTCAGAATCTCTGGTGATGAGACAGGTGTCAGTGTTTTTAAAGATCCTTGAGTGCTTCCCATAAGGGCAATCTTGAGGACCAGCAATACACATCCTAATAGATAACCTGCACAAATAAATTTTTGATACATGCAATTTTTGTATGGCAAATACACAGGAGTTGTTGAAAAAATGTAATTATAAGAAATTTTAAGTGTATAAAAAGAGAGTTGTTCATCTTTCTGGGATGCTTGGATCATTAATAATAAAGTGCAGAAGGTTGCATAACAGAATTCAGAAACGCATGAGTAAGCTGTCCAAAGAACACAGAATACTCTCACAGTTTCACTAAAGACAGGTTTTTTAAAAAGCAATATTTAGATATAAATAGGAGGTGAATGAAAACCATAAGAGCTAAAAAATGATGTGATGAAAGAGATGAGATTTGCAGGCTAGATGTTTAGTGTTGTTGCCTTTGCCAACCAGCACTGCTTATGGATGGCACAGGTCCTGAGACTAGACTATTTTTCTGAAGAGCCTCCACATGGCCCTCTTGATGACCTTGTTTCTAAGGCTGTATATGAAAGGGTTGAGCATAGGGGTGACTACAGTGTACACTACCGAGGCCACTGCACCCTTCCTAGGAGAAAGTGAGACAGCTGAGCTGAGGTACACCCCAAGGCCTGTCCCATAAAATAGGCAAACGACTGACAGGTGAGACCCACAGGTAGAGAAGGCTTTATATCTCCCACCTGATGATGGAACTCTCAGAATAGAGGCAACTATTTTATAGTAAGAGAAGAAGATCCCTGAGATAGGAAGGAAACCAGAGATGGCCCCAACAAAATACATGACTATGTTATTGGTAAACAGATCGGAACAGGCAAGGTTGAGGAGCTGAGAAGGGTCACAGAAGAAATGAGAAATCTCCACATCCTTGAAGTAGGTGAGTTGTAACACTGTTGAATTATGCAGCTGGGAGACCAAAAGGCTGATGAGAACTGACAACAAAACCAACAAGCCACAAAGCCGGGGGTGCATGATGACCTGGTAGTGGAGTGGGTGGCAAATGGCCACAAACCTGTCATAGGCCATTACGGTTAGAAGCAGACTATCCAAACATCCAAAAAGCATAAAAAAAGACATCTGAGTCAGGCAACCTGCATAGGAGATGACTCTGCTGTGAGTTTGGATGTCCACAATCATCTTTGGGACTGTGGTAGAGGTGAAACTGATGTCAGCCAAGGACAGGTTGGAGAGGAAGAAGTACATGGGGGTGTGGAGGTGGGAGTCAGAGCTGACAGCCAGGATGATGAGCAGGTTCCCAAGCACTGTGACCAGGTACATGGACAGGAACAGGCCAAAGAGGATGGGCTGCAGGTCTGGATCCTCTGAGAGTCCCATAAGATGGAATTCTGAGGCACGTGTTACATTTCGTGGTTCTATATTGGATGGACACCTTTTGAGAATGAAAGGAGGTTGGAAAGAGTGAATAAGCAAACCAGCAGGCAGCACTATTATTTTGGATTAAAGAAATCCATTAGTAAAGACCTTTCATTTGAGAGCCACATTCTCTCAGCAATATTTCTTAGTTGTGACAAACCCAAACATCTTAGAATTCTTTCATCATTGATTTTTGTGGCATTCACCTTTTTCTATAAACATCAACCTTGGAGATATTCAACTGAAGTATGTTTTAAAAGCAAAAAGCATTAGAGATAAATACGTAACTATGGCAAAATATTCTTTTAAGAAAAGCAAAGATAAATATCCTTTCACCTTTAAGAAAAAGACTATTCTAATTAAAAGAAAGTAAAAAGCAGCCCTTTTTTACTCAAATACAATGCAAAAATTCTCTTGATACATAATATTGATAAGCTCAATAAGTGCTAAAACCAAAGTATCTGGATTCTAACTCAAATATTCATAATAAAGCAATTTTTTAAATACTTTTTTAGTTGTTGATGGACCTTTATTTTATTTATTTATATGTGGTGCTGAGAATCGAAACCAGTGCCTCAGGCATGCTAGGCAAGCACTCCACCACCAAGCCACAACCTCAGCCCCATAATAAAGAATTTTTATGTGCCAGTTATCTTCATGGATTTTCATACTTTTTTTGGTCTTCTGACTTTGTTCCTCTGTGGAATTAAGTGCTCACTCAAAACTGTAGGATGTCCTTTTTAATTCTTCTCTCATATAACATCTAATCTTGGCCTGATGTACTTCAAATTTTGACAAGCATGTTTTGTCAAAATACAGCAAATCATACAGCATCACTGATCTCATAAGTGTCATAAGTGTACAATAAATATCCAAATCATTAAATAATTAGCATTTAAGAAATTTCTAATAATTCTCATTTTATTCATTATTAATTTATCAATCTTACACAATCTCAAGGAAACATTTGGTATTTCATACTTCTTTGTGCTCTCTCGCTCTCGCTCTCTCTCTCTCTCTCTCTCTCTCTCTCTCTCTCCCCCCTAACTTTGTGATGGCTTAGCTAAAGTACTTACATGGGTTTCTTTTATTTCATTGACAAAATATAGTCATATGTTTTGGGGGTATAGAGTGATATTAAGATATGTGTATATAGTGCAAAGTAATTGTATCAAGTTTAAATGAATTTCTAATCTTAGGCATTTGGAAATGTTGTGTCCTCATGAAATCCAACCCCCTTTGCTGACAGTGGAGGAATTTAGGGCCATGGATGCCCCAAACCCAGGCCTGACACCTAGCCTTCTTATGCCTAATTAACAGCTGTTCACTTCATTCTTTCCTGATACAGGAATCTCAGTTCTCTTTCACCAGCTCCCTGAGGTCAACTGTAGTCCTCATTTCTCTTGGCAGATCACAGTATGATTTAATTTCAGGGGAAAGACAAAGAAAAAAAGCACAGACTGGCTAATGTAACAAACCTTTGGGGAGTTTCCACATTGATAAAATGAAGATAATAGTTGAACTTACCTTACAGTGGTGTGCTTAAGAAATTGGATGAAATGAAACAAAGTGCTTAGACTAGTGTTCATCAATCCTAGTTGATCATTATATTTACCTGTGGGTATTTAAAATATACTGATGCTCTGCCATACCTTAGAACCAATTAAATAATTATCTCTACACATGTGGTTCTTGGTGGTCCAGGGTCAAGAATCAATGTCTTAGAATATTGCCACACACTAGAAAATGCTCCACTAATAGTATATATGTTATTATTATCATTAACACTTACTACCTGTATTATAAATATAAACAATTCTATCTTCACTTCAGAATTTCTATTTTATAGATATCTGAAATATTACCAATAAATTTTAAGTTTTCGTATATCCGTGCCTAATCCTATTCCTCTGTACATCTGTCCCCCAAATGCAAAATGCAGTCATGAATTTGGTAACTATATTTTGTCAATGATTCTATAACATTACTATTGATTTACTTATGTGCTATTTTCTTGAAAGTCTATGTAATCAATATTCTACTCTATATAACATCTAAGATTTTACTAAAACATTGAATTAAAGTCTTTCTGTGAAGTACAAACATTTATATATAACATTTTAATGCATAATATTGCCTGAGAATTGGATTTCATTGTATTTTTCAATTTCTCATGACAACAATCCCATGAAAATTCTCACCTTTCTTTCATCACACAAGTGAGAATTTGTATATGATGTATGCCTGCAGGATAGCTCTTTGAGTTGTAAAAGATGTATGTTTAGTTTTTACTATTTATTGCCTACATTTGTTTTCCCAATAGAAAAACATCAGTTGCTATCAAATACTTTCTCTTATTAAGATATCAAATGAAGCTAAACTCAGTGGCATACACTTGTAATCCCAGCACCTCAGGGAGCTGAGGCAGAGGATCTTAAGTTCAAAGCCGGCCCAAGCAACTTAGTGAGACCCTGTTTCCAAATAAAAAATAAAAGCACCCCTGGGTTCAATCCCTGGTACCAAAACAAAACAACAACAAAAAAGATATCAAATAAGAAATATTCCTGAAGTCTGTCTAATATAATCATTCCATGAGCGTTCCACGTGAAAATTCTCATCTTATATAGATTTCTTATATATATTTCCATGTCTCAGATGTTCAAACTTGATTGTAAAATGCATTATTATTCCTTTTAAAAATTATATATTCATGTTAGAAATGCCTCTATAAATCACTGTTTTATTCCCCTACTTCACAGATGAACTCATTGAATTGCAAGAGAAAGAATCAATGCTCTGCCTTGGTTTGTTCATCTGTGCTCTGATAGGTTTGAGAAGAAAAACTCTAACTTGGTTCTTGTAAGGCACAAAGTCCTGAGACTATAGTCAGTAGACCAAGGTCTGAGTCCCATGTCTAATTCTAACACTCATGATATATTATGTATAAAAAACTCTCCACCTCTCTGGACTAACTTTCCTTATCTAGAAATGGGGAGAATAATACTAAACTCTAGAGATGTAAGTCACCTAAACTTAATAACTATTTTCCCATTGTTTTGTAATCAGAATTTGAAACATCATTGGAATTTATTCCAGGCTTATTCATAAAATACAATCCTACAGCTTTCATGCTCTTTTGTTGCTTATGTGGTAGAGAGGACATGTCTCCCTGGTCTCAGGGCACTGGAGCCCAAGAGACTTGAAATCCTGGTAGGTTTCTCAGCTCATGCAACAAGATTTACCCACTCCTTTTCTTTCTGCCTTTTTTCACGTGTATAATCTCTGCAATGGTTTTGAGGAAATTGAATGTTATAGTTGCTATGCCAGGGAAAACAACAGGTTTCATAGAAACTTTATGAAATGAACTCAAGCAAGTGCTTTTGATCTTGTCTCTTTTCCTATGAGACATCCCTAAACATAAAGGCACCAATAGGAAGACACCCCAGGGTGCACATGCCATATTGACTACACTAACAGATTCTTATTGTTGTTATTTTCTAGGCAATTTTGTGTCAACGATGCTCTAGGAAACTAGAATGAATGAGATTCAGTCATTTCCTCCAGGTTCCTAGTATCTGCTTACACAGGTACAAAAATAAAATGTTTGTTTTTCCAAAAAACTATTGAAAAGCCAACCTTCCTGTCACAAGATATTTTAGTTGGATACTGTGAGGCTTAGTTTTAACAATAATAATACTACCTAATTTTTTGCCCTTGATAATCTATTTAATCCTGACTCAATGGAGTCTCTCAACTCCTAGAAATTGACTTTGAGGTAGAGGCTGATTTGAGGCTCAGAAATAATAACTTGCTTCATATCACACAAATAATGAGGAGCAAAGGTTTCAGAAATAATTTTTTTGCCTCAGAGACACATACAGTAAACTCACTGTGAGTTCACTTTGTTTGCCTTAAAGCAGAGATCCATAGGTCTTTTAACAGATTCTATTTTCCTAAGTATAAACGGAATCTGAGACATTGTCTTCCTTTGAGATGGAGAAGAGCCAAATTTCAAGAGTAGAAGAGTAAGAAGACAACTGAAGTGCCACTCAGGAGAAGGGGTGAGACAGAGAGCTTTCCTGAATGTGCATGAGCTCTTTCTATGATTGCTCACGTACAATCTCAGTCATCCTTCCTGTGGTTGGTATAGCAAGGGGCACTCCTGTTCTCCTTGAAGATTACTAGGAACCCCTAAAGGGAAGAGCACAGTGAGCAGAGGGTTCTGCTAGGAGATACAAGGAAGAGAAATGGCTAGTTGGGTTGCCACAGGAGAATCCTGGTCAGGTGCCCTGTGTCTGGAACCAAAATGTTCAATTCAAACTGGCTTTGCCCCATTCCATCCCAGGATATGGTGCAAGTTATATAAGAAGGTCTATTCCTTTCAAGTAAAACAAAAACAATGTTTTATACCTGGGAGTGATCATTGCAGATGAAATTAAATAAACTGCATAGAGTCTAATATTTGGGAAAGTGTGATAAAAATTCATGACATTATAGTCATCTGTCATTCTTATCCTCATCATGACCTTCACGAACATTTTAGAGCACATAAGAGACAGTTTAGAGAGATCCATTTCTTGCCCTATTAAGAGAGATACCCACCACAGGTAGAACTATTGTGGGAGGAGAGCAGAACTGTGTGTGAGGAGTCTTGGATCCTCACCAGAACCAAGACTATCAACTAGAACAGTGGTCACAGAGGGTGGGAAGGGAAGGAAACAGTGGGAAAGAGAGGGATTGAATGACAGGTACCAAAATAGAGGAATAAATTCTAGTATTCTATAGCACAGTAGGGTAGGCAAAGTTTATAACCATTTATTATATATTTTATAAAGAACTAGAAGAGAGGCATTTGAATGCTCCCAACACAATAATAAATGTCAATGGAAATGCTAATTACCCTCATTTGATCATGACATATCGTACACATCTATCAAATTATCACACTGTCCCCCACACACGTATATATAATTATTATGTGTCAATTCATTTTTTAATTCAATCTTTTATTTCATAGGCCTGAGTTAAAAGTTTGCATTTGGGGGCCGTCCCTTCTGGACACTCCGACTGCTTGTCTGGATAATGAGGAATTGATGCTCTCTGAGTCCCTCCTGCATCCAGTTTCTCCCACCACACTTACCAGTCAGTGCTGCCTCTATGCTGGGGCATGACCAAGGAGTAACGATCCATTGCCTCTCCCCTGCCTGGTGAGTGGCAGAGAATCGGGCTCCTCCCTCAGAACTGGCTGGAGGACAGACTCAGGCATGGACCTCTAATGCAGACAATGACTCTGGAAAGAGGAGACCCACAGATCCAACTGGACTGGGACCAAGAGGCTGCAGGATGCAGGCTGATTGTTTATAGTTATATGGGTCTAAGAGCTTCATACGCAGAGCTGATAATTAGCCAAATTGGTTCATGTTATCCTAATCCCTGAGGACTCGTTAATATTAATGGAACAGAAGCATGGGAAAAGTTGGCTATTCCCCTCTTCTAACTCTGAAGCTTCATAAATCTTAACATAAAACTCAAACTCACTTTTTAAATTTAAACAAAATCAAAAGGTGAGTTTAATGTCATTAAAAGCATTCAAATTACCAAGAAATTCTGAGAGAATTAGATCTGCATCACGAATCAGACAGCATAATCTATTTTCAAGTTAATATTTTTGCTTCTAGAATGAACGGACAGAAGTGTCTCAAATCTCCCACAAAAATAACATTGTTAGACTTCAAGTGTTCAAAGCCCCCATGCAAGCACACCCCTATAAAACAGGACATTCCTTGGGACTCATCCTAGTAGCTGAGGACAAAGACCAGACTCTCTTGCATAAAGCTAAGTTTTCACTACATACATCACAACCTGGCCTTCAAACAAGGCTCTCTTGGAGCAAAATGAGCATAGTTGTTTGAACATCTACCTCCAGCGTACCTTTTATGTAACAAATAAACCACAGTATTAGTCTGAGTGTGCCTATCATTTGGGAAGCCAGTATTGGGTTGAGATAGATTTTTTTTCTAAAGAACCAATCTGAGCCTATAATCCCAGTCACTCGGGAGGCTAAGGCAGAAGTTTGCAAGTTTGAGGTCAGCCTCAGCAATTTAACGAGGCCCCTCAGCAATTGGTGAGGCCCTCAGCAATTTAGTGAGACCTGACTCAAAATAAAATAAAAAGGACTGGAAATGTAATTTAATGGTGAAATACCCCTGAGTTCAATCCCCAGTGTAGAGAAGGAGGAAGAGGAGATGGAAAAGAGGAGGAGGAGAAAGAGAGGGAGAGGGAAGGGGGAAGGAGGAGGAGGAAGAACTAATATGTTTAGTAAATACTGTATATACATTTTCATGTATTTGTGCTAATATATTTATGCACACACACACCCCTTAATTTAATGCTATTTGTACCTGTAATAAACTTGTGCAAGTCTAAATTAGCTGAAAGTTAACTAAATCCAGTTCTAAGCATTCTAAATCCTGGCACAAAGGTAGTAATGGTTTTCCTTCATTAAGTAACCCATTTATTCATTCCTCTACTCTCACCTCTTTCTTTCCTTCTCCCCCTGGCCCTGCCCCACTTTTATTTTTGCTCAAATTTTTCTACCTTTGGAAGGGACATTAGTTTTGGTGAGTATTCTGGTCCAGATTGCCAGCACTAATACTAGTCTAGCAAGTTCCTGCCTTTAAAACTACTCCCATTCATACAGGAGAAAGTTACATAGGTACAAAATTTGAGAGCTATCATGACTACTAGGCAATAAAGTACATTCACTGTGAACCCTAACTTTGTCAGATGGGTGAACTCGTGGTCCACCTACTCAGGCCCTAGAAATCCGGACACAGAAGGCTACAGCTATGCCTGAAAGTTTTTGCCTTGGAATCATCCCTTCTTCTGGTGCCCAAGGTTTCAGCTCTAGCCCTAGGCCACTGCGTTTGGTAAGAAAAAGAAAGTTGACGCGATCTGGAGAAGGATTGTAGATTTATGCCAGCATTTTTTCTCTACTTCCTCTTCCCTAGATCCACAAGCAAAGCAGTGGAATCTAACTAGTTGGGAACAAACTTCTGTGCCCCTGTTGTTGAGTGTGAGCACACACTTACAAAGGCCCTTCATGCCTTTATCTCTGCCTATTTTAGGCAACTCAAGTTTATTTCAATTGCCCGTTCTACTTTTCTGTTAAACTTACTGTAGTTTAGGTAAGTGTCCCCCAAAGACACATGTGTTGAAGCACTATTGGGAGGTGGTGGAATCTTTAAGCAGTGGGGTCTAATGGGGGTCTTCAGGCCATGGGGTGCACCTTCAAAGGGGACAGAACTTAGACTCCTCCCCTTCTCTCTACTTCCCAGTCATGAGGTGACTGGCTTTCCTTGACCACATGCTCCTGCCATGATATGCTGCTTTTCCACAGTCCCAAAAGGAACAGAACCCACTGATTAAGGACTGGAATCTCCAAAACTGAAAGCTAAAATCAACTTTCACTCTTTACAAATTACTTATCTCAGTATTTGTTATAGTGATGGAAAACTGACTAACATAAAGCTGTTAGTCTGAGGATGAAAGTATGTTCCTGGGTATGAGGAAATGAGACACAGGGGTCCAAATTGGGGCCTTATCTTCTGTTCTGGTTCTTTTTTTTTTTTAATATTTATTTATTTTTTTAGTTGCAGGTGGACAGAATATCTTTATTTTTATTTTTATGTGGTGCTGAGGATTGAACCCAGTGCCTCACGCATGCTAGGCAAGCACGCTACCACTGCGCCATAACCCCAGCCCCCTGTTCTGGTTCTTTTATGGTACTCTGAACATTGACTTTACCATCTAGGCAGCAAAGCCCAGTCCAGAGTTAAGTTTCTGTTGCTGTCAGCAACAGATCATGTATGGCCCACAGGGGATACTGACATAAGACCAACTCACCAGCCATGTGCAGGGCCCTCCTCCTAAGGTTTCTGTCCCCAGCCATATACAGCCTCTTTCTCTCTTGTTGACACATAGAACATTCACATGGGCGCTCTACCTCAGAGGGGGCAAAAAGAATGTGTCTACCTTCAGCTCATCTCTACACTGCTGTTGCCCCATTTTAGTCAGCTTTTTCACTGCTCTGACTAAAATACCCAGCCAGAACAATGGTAGAGGAGGAAAAGTTTATTCGAGGGTTCACAGTTTCAGAGGTCTCAATCCATAGACAGCAGGATCCATTCCTCAGGGCTCTAGGCAGGACATCATGGAGGAAGAATGTGGCAGAGGGAAGCAGTTCATGTGGTGATCAGAGAGCAGAAACAGACTCCACTCTCCACATACAAAATATATGCCCTCTAGCCACGCCCCCAATACCCCACCTCCTCCAGCTACACCCCACCTACTTTCAGTCACCACTCAGTTAATCCCATCAGGGATCAATTCACTGATTATGTTAATGCTATGACCCAATCATTTCTCCTCCAAACCTCCTTGCGTTAATCTGACATGTGAGCTTTTGGGGGACACCACGTCTAAACCATACATTCTGTCCCTGGCCCCCAAAAGCTCACAGTGCATTCCCAAGAACTCCCATAGTCTCAACTATTCCAAGATTGCTCAAAGTTTAAGTCCAAAGTTGTCTGAGGCTCAAGGCAATTTCACATTGTGATCTCCTGTAAAAATTAAAAGCAATTTACAAATACCCAACATATAAAAGTACAGAGTAAAAATTTCCATTCACAAAGATAGGAGCATAGAAAGAAGGGATGGAACCAAAGCAAGACCAAAATCCAGCTGGACAAACAAGTCCTGTAGTCCTGTATTCAGTATCTGCAGTATATGGCATGATATCCGGGATTGTGTAGCTCCGCCCCTGTGGCCTTATTGGCTACAGCCCAAATGGCTTCTCTCTGTTTGCTCGTCTCTGCTCGGTTCCTGCAGCTTCCCTAGGATGATGTCCCGCATTACTGGCATTTCTTAATCTCAGGGGTCTCCACTGCAGCTGCAGCTTCCTCCTCAAATCTCCACCTTGCCTTCCCAGGGAGTGCCTGCAGGGACTCTGATGCATTTTACCTGGCTTCTAAGGCCTTCCTTCAAAATCTTGGTAGAAGCCTCCATGACCCCCTAACTCCAGCATCCTGCAATTCTGCAGAACCAGCACCACATTGTTGACACCAAGGTCTGCCACCATCTTGAGCAGTAGCCAAGCCTCTAGGAACCACAGCTGTACCAGCCTCTGAGTATCTGGGTGGCTGAGCACATTGAAAAACCTTCTTAGGCCCCCTTGTACAAGAAGGATTCCCCACTGGTCTCTTCTCAAGAGAATTTTCACTTTCACTCCCTTGAGCCTAAGATGGGTGTGGTCTTGCCAGCTCCTGAGATACCCTAAAGCCATCATTCTCTGGGCAAAGTCTTTAACATTTCTTTAGTGGCAGTAATGTCTAACAACTGCAATGTCCTTAGCCACAGTTTTACTCCTGCCTTTCAAGTTGAAGTTTTTCAAATATTTGTGCTCTGCTTTCTGCTCCTGAATATCATAATAAACTTGGCTAAAAGCTGCCAGCAATACCCATGCCACTTCCTGAATGCTATGCTGCCTAGACATTTCTTCTGCCAGATTTTAAAAATCCATCACTTTCAAAATCAGCCTCACAGAATGTCTCAGGACACAGGCAAAATACAGATAACTTTTTAGCCAGAATATAACAGGAATGGCCTCTAGTCCAGTTACCAATAGTGTCCTCCTCTAAACCCTCCTGAGCCCTGTTCTTCACTATCCACAATCCTATTGGCATTCTGGTCCTCTGAGTTCCCACCAGAATCAGCCATGAAGCTCTGCTTATAACAACCTAAAGCATTTCCAGCTAGCACTGCTAAACATCTCAAAATTCTCCCAATTCCAAAATGCTCCAAAAACTTATCAAACACATGGTCAGGTGAGTCCCAGCAATGACCCCACTCCTCAGGACCAATTTTCTGTTTTAATCAGCTTTTTCACTACTGCAACTAAAAAAACCCGACAATTATAAAGGAAGAAAAGTTTATTTGAGGGCTCACAGTTTCAGAGGTCTCAATCCATAGACAGCAATCTCCAAACTTCAGAGGTCTAGGCAGGACCTTATGGAGGAAGAATGTGGCAGAGGGAAGCAGCTCACATGGTGACTAAAAAGCAGAGAGAGACTCCACTCTCCACATACAAAATATATACCCCATAGCCACGCCCCTAATGCCCCACCTCCTCCAGCCACATTCCACCTGCCTCTACTTACCACCCAGTTAATCCCATCAGGGATTGATTTACTAATTACATTAATGCTATGGCCCAATCACTTCTACTCCAAACCTTCTTGCCTTGTCTCACATGTGAGTTTTGGGGGTACATCACATCTGAACCATAACACCCCCAATGCCACTCATCTCTTGGACTCAGGCAGACACCTCAAGGAAGCACACCAGGATATCCACTTGCTCATTCCAATCATCTTCCGCTCCTAGACAAGGACTTCTGACAGCACCAACATGCCCTACGTTACTACCTCCCTTATATCCCCATAGTGACTTCCCAGGGTCATGTCCCACATAAACATACCTTTAATAGATCAGTTTGCCAGTGTTTCCTTTTTTTTTTTTTTTTTTTTTTGCCCCACATAGCCAGGCCATTGGCCAACACCCATGAGGTAGTAAAAACATCAACAGATGGGCAAACAGCCTGCAATCCAGCTCACTGAGATGATCTGTCAGAGTGGCAGCCTACCATCTGTTCAGCTTGGAACTGCCATCCACAAACCAAGCAGTTGATTAGTTTAGAGCCATCCATATACAGCACTGCCCAAGTGGCAATGGAAGTGGACGTTTCCTTGGATGGTTGCAAAGGTTATTTATTTAGCCTGTTCATAAGTACCTGCTTGCATTTCTCTGGTGATATACTCCTGTATAAACCATATCCATTTCATTATGGAACTTTTCTAGTACTCTCCTCCCCATTTGTGCATTTCTCTACATTACCTAAGACATTACAAATATTTCAGGTTTCAATATTATTTTAAGCCCTTTAGCCTTAGGGGTAGTGTCTTAGTCTTTTCAGGGTGTTATAAAGAACACCATATGTGAGGTAGCTTATAACCAATAGAAATTTATTTCTCACAGCTCTGGAGACCAGGAGGTCTAATATCAAAAAATCACAGATTTCATGTCTGGTGAGTGTCCCTTTCACAGATGGTGTCTTCTTACTGTGCCTTTACATGGTGGGAAAGCCAAGGCAACTAACTCCCTTGGGGCCTCTTTTATAAGAGCATCACGAGGGCGCCACCCTCGTACTCTAATCACTTCCCAATGGTCTAACTTTCAGATACCATCACATTGGTGATAAGGCTTCATCACATGAATTGGTAGGTGGATAAACCTTGAGGCCACAGCAGACCATTTCAATTAATATCTACTAGTAAGATGGTAATTATCTCTCAAATGGAAGTTTTCAGGACTAAAATTCCAGTGGTCACTATAGGGTGGTGATCACAAGCTTTTGCTATAATTTACAGTCTGTGCTCCACACAGGGCTTTCATACAGATTCTGTGCATAACAGTAATCCATATTTTTACATGACACTAATTAGTATCCTTTTTTTTTTCTTTTGCAGTACTGGGGATTAAACCTAGGGATATTCTACCACTAAGCTACATCCCCATCCCTTTTTCATTTTTTATTGAGAGACAGGGTCTCACTAAGTTTTCCAGGCAGACCTCAAGCTTGCGATCCTCCTGCCTCAGCCTCTTGAGTAGCTGGAATTACAGGTATGCACCACCATGCCCAGAATAGTAACCTCTTTTTGTCCACACAGGTACTATATGCCTGAACATGGATTTAAGCTCTATAAGGGCAAGAATTTTTTTCACTGCTATATCCTTAGCACCTAGAACAGCCTGGTACACTATAGATGTCCAATAAATATTGCCAAATAAATCAATTTACAAGCACTAACAATGATTGCTGGTAAAAATGAACTTTTTAATGTTTTATCCAAGAGTTTCTGTGTTGATACTTGAATGGTTGTATAGACCTGCTGGAATGCAAACCTCAAGCTGAGAGGCAGTGATGTATAATGTACAAGGAAGGGAGGTAGGGAATACAACTGAGGGTAACAGAATGATCACCATAAAAGTTTCAGACAAAGTACTCACAGGGAAATTTTGATCAAAGATAGAGAAACAGAATAGGTGAGGGGCGAAATCCTGTGATTTAGAGGCAGAATTTCTTCACACAGAATTTCTTCCGCTGGTACTTTTGCCAGCTAAAGAGCCCAAGACCAACATTCTCATCACTGAACATAGTTCTGCCAAGAAGTTTCTTCAGGGCCCTCTTAATTTCTGTGTTCCTCAAGCTGTAAATGAAGGGATTCAGCATGGGGGTGACCACAGTATACATCACCGAGGCCACCATGCTCTTCAAGGAAGATGATGATGCTTCAGAACTGAGGTACACACCAAGACCTGTCCCATAGAATAAAGAAACCACAGATAGATGAGACCCACAGGTAGAAAAAGCTTTATATTTTCCATATGTTGATGGGATTCTCAGGATAGAAGAGACAATCCGGGTATAGGAGAAAAGGATCCCTGAAAAGGGAACAAAACCAAGAAGGCCAGTCACCATGTAGAGTACTATGTGATTGACCAGGGTGTCTGAACAGGCTAGTGTGAGGGCCTGAGCAAGTTCACAGTAAAAGTGTCGAATTTCCCAATTGGTACAGAAGGACAGACGCAGCATTAGCAGACTCTGGATCAGAGAATATGACAAGCTGATGAACCAGGATGTGAGAACCAGCCGGCCACACAGATGGGAGTTCATGATGACTGGATAGTGTAAGGGGTGACAGATGGCCACAAACCGGTCATAAGCCATCACTGTGAGAAGGAATGTATCCATGCCTCCAAAAGCCATAAAAAAATACATCTGGGTGATGCAGCCTGCATAGGTGATGGATTTGCTCTGTGTCTGGATATTCACCAGCATCTCTGGGATGGTTGTAGAGATGAAACCAATGTCAGCAAGGGACAGATTGAAGAGAAAGAAGTACATGGGGGTATGAAGATGGGAATCAGAAACAATGGCTAGGATGATGAACAAGTTTCCAAGCATGCTGACTAAAAACATGGATAGGAACAATCCAAATAGCATCAGTTGATGTTCTGAGTCTTGGGGAAATCCTAGGAGAAAAAATTCTAAAACATTTGTTTGATTTCCTGGTCCCATGGTGTTGATACATCAGCTAGACAATTAAAGAGAAAGAACATGAAATAGACACCAGACAAACTCTATCTCTGCTTCTTTATTTCTTGAGGTGAAAAACTGAGCATGAAATCCCTAATATTATAGAACTTAGAAAAACTACATTGTCATTCACTATAGGCGACATTTCATGATATTGACCAATACATGTCCACTGGCCTCTGGGAGACTCACCCATCCCGTTATCTCTGCCTTAAAATCAATAACTACAGAAAGTTAGAAGGGATTTTAGATTTTAAAGATAAAATGATCCACATCTGCTCTAACATACATAGGGCCCAGTGACCTAAAGAAAGGTCTGAGTCACCTTCCTTGTGTCTGGAAGGACTGGGACTCAGAGGAGGTTCAGATGACTTTGTTTGAGCAGTAAGAAAATTTGAGAGTGGGGGAAACATCTGAGCAAAATATTGCAGGATGAGTAGGATTTCAGTTTCCAAGGGAAAGGAAGAAATAACAGAAAAGGAGGACAAAGGAAAGGAAGGGAGGGAGAGAGGGAAGGAGGGAGGAAAAGAAATTATTTTCAACAAATAATAAACCATATTAACAAATAGCTAGTATGTAGTGTACTTGTGACCATCAACATCCTATAGAAACAAGTGCTTTCTGAACATTTGCCATGTGATATTATATAGGTGCTCTTCACCTATAATAGATCAATGGATTGGTCAAACCATCAAGGGAAAAGATAATTATCAAGGTTTAAACCATTGCAATGCCATAAGAAAAGATACAGAAAAGGTCACAAGGAGAAGTGGGGTTTCCTGGTGGCCTTGGTATTGATTTTTGGTTTGGGGTTGGTTTTCATTTTGGTTTTTGGAGTTTTGAGGTGGGTAGTTGTTATTGTTTGGGGTTTTTTATTGTTTTTATTCTGTTTTGTTTGTTTGTTTGGGGGATCAAACACAGGGCCTCACACATGCTAACACTGAGTTACAACCCCAGCCCTTTTTATTTTTCATTTTGAGACAAGGTCTCAATAAGGTGCCCAGGCTGCCTCAGACTTGCGATTCTCCTGCCTCAGAGCCTCCTCACCACTTCACAGCCTCACACCACCAGATCCAGCACAGAGAGAATTTTTAGTAATAACCTCTTTGGTGCTCATTAAATATTGGCAGCAGAGGGAAATTGCACCAGAACATTTACACATGAACCTGAAAGGAAGGGGGTCAGATAATGGCACTCACATTTAAAACAATGCTTGGAATAGCACTCTAATGTGCCCACTTTCCTTCTGTTGTTTTCCCTCCAGGTCCTGAAGTTCCAATACCTCCTGGCAGAGGAATGCTAGGCCCTATATTCTGGAAAAGAATAGAATAAAATAGTTAAGTGATTTTTAGTGTCACTTCTGCCTCATTTTAAATATAGTCATCCCTCAGTATCTAAAGGACATTAGTTCCAAGACTTCCATGCATACCAAAAGGTAAGGATGCTCAAGTTCCTTACAAAAAATGGTTTGGTGTTCACATATAACATATGCAATCCTCTTGTATTCTTTAAATCTCTTCTGGATTACTTGTAATATTACTTATAACACGCTGTATAAATAGTTGTTTTACTGTATTGTTTAAAGAATGATAGCCAAAAAAATATACATTTGCAGTACAGATGGAATTTTTTTCAAGTATTTTCTATGTGTGGTTGGTGGAATACACAGATGCAGAAGCCATGGACACACCCAAATGATGCATCCTATATAGATAATGGATTCACTCTGTTTCTGGATATTCAACCATATTTTTGAAAATGCTATTTTATACTTACCACAAATGACAAAGGGGAAAGACTGCCCTTAGCTATCATCACTGTCAGTCTTCTTAGGTATAGCAGAACAAAGCAGACAGTGTCTCTGGAGTCATTATTTTAAACTGTCCACATCATAAGTAATTGTTTAAGTATGAGTGAACATCATTGTTTTGACACATTGGAAACAGTTAGTTTGCAACCATTCAGATGGCTTCTAATCAGCTGAGAGTAAATTGTCATGACACCTTTTTTTAAATATGTTTTTAGTTGTTGATGGACCATTATTTTATTCATTTATTTATATGTGGTACTGAGGGTTAAACCCAGTGCCTCACACATAGTACCACTGAGCCACAACCCCAGCCCAAGATTTATCTTTAGACTATGGAATTTCATAAAAGTTCACTTTATTCCCAATAAATATGGCTTTCAGACTTGCATTCTGATTTATTTTATTGAGCAGACTAGGAAAGAGCATGTAGGAAGTAACCAAGACTCTGGGGTGTCACTAGAATGCATTGTGTTTGTTAATGTCATCAACAGCATTGGAGAAAAGGAAAACAACATTGTTTCCTATTACATCTATGCAAGGGCTTCTTACCTGGCGGTCACCTCACTTTCAATTCCCCACACAGCCTCCTAGCCAATATTTCTAAAATGAAAAACTGGTCATTTCATTTCTCTGCCCAAAATTTTTAGATGTCTTTCTTATGCTGTTCAGGATGATACAATGAAATACCACAACTTGGTGGTTAATAAACAACATAAATTTCTCAGTGTTCTGATGACTGGGAAATCCAGCATCAAAGCACTGATAAACTCAGTGTCTGGTGGGAGCCCATTTTCTGGTTCATAGATGGCACCATCTTGTTCCTACATGGTGGGAGAGGGTGAAAAAACTCCTTTGGGCCTATTCTATAAGGACACTGATCCCATTCATGAAGCTTCACCCTCAAGACCTAATTATCTCCCAAGAGGTCCCCTCTCCTAATACCATGGCCCTGAGGGTTAGGATTTCAACATACAAATTTTTTTCAGACCAGTCACTTCTGAAAATATCTGGAATTCTTAATCTATCATGGATCCACTCTGACCCTACAGACTCATTTCTCAGCACTTCTCAACTATTACTCTAAATTCTGAATATACTGAAAAGCTTCCCTTTGTCCAGATGGGATAGACCCTCTTATATATCCATGATTTTCAAGAGCTCCTCCCTCTCCCTAAACAGCTTTCTACTTTCTCCTCTTAATTCCTCCCTATATTTCTATACTTGGCACAGCTCTCCCTGTTTAGGCTATTCCCAACCCCATCCACCCTCAATTCCAACTGATTTCTCAGCATAGACAATAACTCATATTGTCTGGGGCTAAATTAATGAATGGATGAGCATACGATTTTTTTCCATTGCTGTAACTCATCTAATATAGAGCCTGGGTGTTTGCTACTCCAAAATCTTCAGCAACCCTTACCCTCAAAGGGGTTAATAAACAGAGTGTGACAAAAGGAATCAGAAGTTTTTGAAGGAGAAAAAGGAGAGAGAAGAGGAATATGTTTTCACTCATTAAATAACCAGGCCCTCCTCTCAAGCCCAGGCAGGATACATCCCCAAGTGAGCATGTCCCAAGTCCCAACAGTGTAGCCCATCTTCTCTTGCCCTTCCAACTTACTCTCTCACCAGGAATCCTTTCCCACGGAAGCTTCAGCAACTTCCTCTCCATAGGCTTTGTCTGAGTCACCTACATGCGCGTCCCTGGGTTTCTGTCCTCTTTTGCAATGAAAACAAAAGGTATGTGGAAGAATAAATAGAGGAAGCACACATTTACATGAAATTCACAAAGGATTAACTGTCCTAACGGTGGGATTATAAATAAGGACAGTCGTCATTTCCATTCCCCGCTTGGAAGTTCCTCAGTGTTTATATTTGTGCTTTCACTCACGTGTGGAACAGCTGAATGCTTTCCACCTCTGAATGAGGAATTCCTCTCTCTGTGTTCTCTCCTCAAACACCACTTTCCCAAAGAGGGCAATAGAAGGCAAATGGATGAGGACATTCCCTCCTCTGTCTGGTTACAGGAACCTCAGAACAGAGAGGGGGACAGAGCCGTGCTGGGGAAATGCCCTCCTCTCCTTCCCAGTGCCATGCCAAGCATCACTGCATCCATCCAGGCACCCATGAGAACATCCCGGTGTGATGTCAGTCTTCTACAAGCAATTAATGAGCACCAGAGAGGAGAGTACTCCAAAGCATTCTTGTGATCTCTGATTTGAGGAATGGTTAATGAAAAGGTTGGCCTCTGAAGCTGGAATCTCTTCTCAGATGTGTATTATGTCCCCTGAGAAAAAGATATGCAGTCTACACAAACATTCAGATTTTGTAAAGTGCGTGCTTTGATGAAATTACTTCTCCCTTAAGTGTGTCTGCTAAGAACCATGGATACAGCTGAAGTGGGGGAGAAGGACAGGTTTGTTGGGAGAAGCAGGGGTGTTCCCAAGCAACTGATGGTGACAGCAGAATTCAGAAAGGCTTGTTCTAGGCTAAAGAAGAATGGAGACTTTGGAGTTCTTGGGTCAGACAACAAGAGAAAAGGACTAGAAAACACCAAAACTTCACTATAAAGCACCTACGGCTCTATCAGTACCTTGGGTCATCCACTTGTAAAACTCAGACTGGTAACTATATCACTGGACTGTGTGGTCCACAGCAATTCTATGATGTCAAAGTGCCCAGAGGCCAACAAGGAGAAGCCCTCCCCATAACCTCCTTAGCTATCCATCCAAATAATATACAATCAAAGTAAAACTTCACTACACAAAGGCAACTTTAAGCAACTAGTGAAATCATTCTACTTTCCAAGCAGATATCCTTGAGTGCTCCCTCTCTGTGAGTATCTCTTTTCCCTCAACACTTACTGGGCTATGCAAGCTTGGAAGCATGGACCTACCACAAGGCCAACTTCTTTCCTTGTGTTTTCTGATGAAGACAGAAGATCTGTCCATTGAAAGAGCATGGAGACAGAGCCAGGCATATGGTATGGGGCCTGGTTGATTTCTTCTGGAGAAGGCATGAATATCTTGAGCCTGGCACTTAAAGGCCTTGGTGACTATAAGCTGACGAGTTTCAAGTTGCACCTTGGGGACTGTATCCCCACTGAAGTTTATTAAACAAATTGATCAATGTTATGTTCCTTCCTTGATCAGCTTGGGTCCTTAAGGGCAGGAAGTCTCTAACTCATCAATTCCTTATTCCAGGGAGACTAACTGTGGGTCCATCAGGATTCCTCTCTCCTGTATTCCTCTCCTCTGGGAAGAGTCACTAGTCTTGCTAGACTGCCTCTTGGTGACAAATATCACCATTTTCTGACTTAACAGTGTCCTAATCAGGCAGATGGCTGAGTAGCAAAGGGTCCCAGGATTCACTAGGGTAGGGATTCTCAAAAGTTGACCTACACCAGGATGACCATAAGGACTTGTTTAAACAGAGTGCTGAGACCCACTCACAGTTTCTGTCTCAGTAGGTCTAACTTTGAGTCTGATCATTTGCACTTTGGACAAGTTTCACTTTTTATATCCCCAAGACAGTCTTTCGAGAAACACTGTCCCAGGATTTAAGTTTCTCAAAAGTATCACCTGAGGCTTTGCTAATATATAGCCTCCCACTCTGTCCAAGACTTACCTTGTCAACATCTTCAAGGAAAGGTCTCAGAATCCACTTTTTTAATATCACAAGTGTTTTTTAAACTTTTTATTAATTTTTATTGTAGTATAATATAAAGAACAAGACATGCCACTGTAATGGTTTTTCAGTGCCTGGTTCGGTGGCACCACCTGCCTTCACAATGCTGTGCGGCAGCGCCACTGTTCAGTTCCCAGGCTTTTGATCATCCCAAACATAACTTCTATTTCCATTAAACAATAACTCACCATGTTCCGCTACCTCCAGCCCCTGGTGACCACTGTGGCTCTCTTTGTATCTATGAATTCCCTCTTCTGGTTTCTCCATCTAAAAGGTGAATACATGCAGGTAGTCTTTTTATTGCCTTAAGGATGTTCATCATGTGATGGGTAATCAGGAAAAGAACAAGATTTTTAAAAGAACAAATTGAATCTCCATTTTACCATAAACCTGTAACATCTTTAGTTTTCATATACAATATTATCTAACCTCAGTCTTGGAAGCAATATCAAATTGAAATCATAGAAGGAATCTGCCCATCATGAATTCAACTTGGTATTACATTTTGAGGGATCTACCATCATAGTTTCAATTTGATAATTACATTTTTGCTACTGACCCAGCATTCTAAATTTTCTCAATATTCAAACTCTCCCTTTACAACTAACCTCTAAACACATGCCATTTGGTCATTTGTTCTCCCAAAATTACTCTCTGCCATTTTGCCAGACATATACACAACATCCTTTCTTATATATCCATTTTAATCGATTATGGATTTGAGTTTTCCTCATATCAGTTAATGACAAATTAATCTCTCTTTCCTCAGCCCAGATATCTCTGAGTCAAGAGGGCTGCATGGTTAGGGCTGTATATCACCTCTAATTATCAAAGAAATGCAAATCAAAAGCATATATTTTGATTTGCTTAATTTTCATACATTCCACTTTATCAACTATATAAAATATTCATAGGTAAAGAGCACATTTATTGAAGACTTCAAGAACTGAAAATATGAACAAATATAATGCAAATATATTCTAGAGGTACATGAGGCTTTCTAATTAAGCGGAAGTGAGAATTCACTGGAACATTTGTTGAATTCAGGCACAGAATAGCTATGACTTAATTGAATAGTGGGGGGACTCTAGAGGTAGTGTAAGAGAACCAGATAGATTCTTCTGACTACATGCAGAAAAAGGAAACTGGACCCTTATCTCACCCCATATACTAAAATGTCCTCCAAACAAATTAAAGATTTAATCATAAGACCTGAAACTGTACTTACTTTCTTACTAGAAGAAAACCAGAGAAGACAAACTCCTTGACACTAATCTTGGAAAGTGGCTTAGTATTGGGGATTCAACCCAACCCCTAAGCTACATCCCAGCCCTTTTTATTTTTTATTTTGAGATAGAGTCTTGCTAAGTTGCTGAGTCTGGCTTTGAATTCACAATCCACCTTCCTCAGCTTCCCGAGTTACTGGGATTACAGGTGTGTGCCACTGCACCTGTGGAAAATGTTTTTGGGGTTTACAGGCAAATGAAATTACATCTGAAAACAATTTGCACAGCAAAGAAAGCAATCAGTGAAATGAAGATACAACATACAGAATACAAGAAAATATCCGCAAATCATTTACCTGATAAGAAGTTAAGATATAAAATACATAAGGAACACAAACAACTCAATAGCAAAAAAGTAAACAATGTAATTAAAAATAGACAAAGGGCCTGAACAAACATAAAATGGCAAACAGATGTATGAAAAATATTTGACTTCTCTAATTATCAAATAAATGCAAACCAAAACCACAAGGAGATATCACATCACATCTTTTATGATGGTTATTAACAAAAAGTTAAAGTATAGCCAGGCACGGTGGCTCAAGCCTGTAATCCCAGCACTTAGGGAGGCTGAGACAGGAGAATCGCGAGTTCAAAGCCAGCCTCAGCAATGGCGAGGCGCTAAGCAACCGAGTGAGACCCTGTCTCTACATAAAACACAAAGTAGGGCTGGGGATGTGGCTCAGTGGTCGAGTGCCCCTGAGTTCAATCCCCAGTACAAAAAAAAAAAAAAAAAAAGTTAAAGTATAACAAACATTGGTAACAGTATCAAAAAAAGGGAACACTTGTCCACGGTTGGTGGGAATGTAAACTGGTATATCCACTATAAAATGCCTTATAGAGGTTCCTCAAAAAAAGATAGAATCATGTGATTTAGCAATTCCTTTTGAGTACGTATCCCAAGGAATAAAATATTTGCACTTTCATGCTAACTTCAGCATTATTGATAAGAGCCAAAATGTTGAAGCAACATGTCTGTTGACACATGAATGGATAAAGAAAATGAGACACACATACACACACATAATAGCCAAGGTGTGGAAGCAACCCAAGTATCCATTGACAGACGAATCAATAAACAAAAGGTAGTGTATACATACAAGGGAATATTATTTAGCCTTGAAAGTCTAGAAATTCTGACACATGCTACAACAGTGATGAACCTTGAAGACATGAGGAGTAAAATTATCTAGTCACAAAAGGACAAATACTGTATGACTCCACTCATGTGATATCCCTAGAGTAGTCAAATTCAGAGAGACAGGAAACAGAGTGGTCATTGTCAGGGACTGGGGTAGGTGGAAATGGGTAGTTATTGTTGAATAAGTACAGAATTTCACATGAGGAAGGTGAAAAAGTTCTGGAGATAGTGGTAATTGTTGCACAATATTGTGAAGGAATTTTATGCCACTGAATTATATACTTAAAAATGGCTAAAATGGGCTGGGGTTGTGGCTTAGTGGTAGAGCACCTGCCTAGTATGTGTGAGGCACTGGGTTCAATTCTGAGCACCACATGTAAGTAAAATAAAGTCCACTGAAAACTGAAAAAAATATTTATTTTTAAAAAATGGCCAAAATAGTTTTGGTGGGTTTTTTTTGGGGGGGGGGGTGATATTGGGGACTGAACTCAGGGGCACTTAACCACTAAGCCACATCCTCAGCCCTATTTTGTATTTTATTTAGAGACAGGGTCTCACTGAGTTGCTTAGTGCTTCACCATTGCTGAGGCTGGCTTTTTACTTGTGATCCTCCTGCCTCAACCTCAACAGAGCTGCTGGGTAAAATAGTTATTTCTTATGTTGTGTATCATGATTATAAATTAATAAGGCAACATTTCCTTGGCAAATTCCCAGACTTTTTAGCAATCACTTACTTTTGTTTGAGAGTAGATCAGACACCAAAGTGTCTCATTGCAGTTCATTATAGCCAGTGAATCAGAACTCTAATTTAGCCATTTTTAATGAGAGCTATCTCTTCTCACTGGCTGGTATGACTTCTTTGTCTGTAAATGGCATTCCCTTGTCTGATATCAAAGTTACTGATGACTGAAGTTGGTAGATGGCTTAGCTTAGTAGCAAAAAGACAAATAAGAATAAAGTAGGCATTGTTCAAAATCAGATAACTACCTCAGAAACCATGCACAGCATCTATAGGCAAGATAAATACCCCCATAGTGGATGCTGACCAAACATCAAACACAGATTTGGCAACAGAAGATGTAAAGACGCACAGTTTAAAAGTGAAGTCCTAAAGATACTGTTACTAATGAAAGGAAAGAGCTTCCATTTATTAAGGTAAGTATACAATAGTGAATGTGGGACCAGGTAATAATATTTTATTAACCAGCACAGATGATCAGCTATGTTATAGGAAGAGAACAAACGTAATTCAATAATACAAATATTTATAGGTAAATAAACATTATTTGCCTATATTAGAAATATTGGGTAAAATCATATTTTCTGTTGCTAAGATGAGTTTTTGTAACAACTTCCCCTCTTGTAAGCTCAGATCACTTTAAGGTCTTTAGTATACCTGTAATACTAGCAGCTAAGGAGGCTGAGGCAGGAGGATCATGAGTTCAAAGCCAGCCTCAGCAAAAGTAAGGTGCTAAGCAATTCAGTGAGACCCTGTCTCTAAATAAAATACAAAACAGGGCTGGTGATGTGGCTCAGTGGTTGAATGCCCCTGAGTTCAATCCCCAGTACCAAAAAAAAATAAAAAATAAAAAAGGACTGGATGTGGCTCAGTGGTTAAGCACCCCTAGGTACAAAAAAAAAAAAAAAAAAAAAAAAATCCCAGTAGGGGAAAAAAAAGATCTTCAGTATATGCTTACTAGTAAAAGCCTCAAACACACCAATCATCTTTGAATTAATCATAAAGTTAGATCAATAGTTCTCAACATTGATGGCACATCAGAACCAACCTGGATGACATAAAAATCTTCATAAAAATCTTCATGGTCAGGCCACACCACAGTCCAATTAAACAGAATTTGTGGTGAGAAACAATCATCAATATTTTTAAATCTCTGCAGGTGACTCAAACACGAAGACAAAGTAGTGCATTTTCTGTTGCTATAACAAAATACCTGAGCCAAGCACAGTGACACACACCTGTAACCCCAATGACTCCAGAGGCTGAGGCAGGAGAATCACAAACTTAAGGCCAATCTCAGCAACTTGGTGAGACCCTGTCTCAAAACAAAAAATAACTGGGGATGCAGCTTGGTAGTAAAGCACCCCAGGTCCAATCCCCAGCATAAAAAAAATTAATACCTGAGGCTGGGTACTTTATAAAGTAGAGGTTTATGTAGCTTAGTTATGAAGGTAGAAAGTCCAAATAGCATGACATCAGCTCTGTTGAAAGCTTCCCTTGACCATGTCACATCACAGCAGATGGCATCAAATGGAAGCACACAGAGAGGGAAAGATCACATGATGAGCAGGACCCCAGAAAGCTGCCAGTGGTTCTAACAAACCACTCTCATGAGAACTCATTCCTTAAGATCAGCATTAATCCCTTTCAAGTGCACTCGTCAATAACCTATATACTTTCTGGTGCCCCACCACTCAAAGGTTCTACCATGTCCTATATCACCACTCTGGGGACAAAGCTACCAACACATGAAGCTTTGGGACACTATATCCAAACCAGAGCACTCAGGCTGAGGACCAGTTACATTCATCCTTACACATAACATGCCTAAATACATCTAAAAGATATGAAAATAGTATAGAAAAGAGACATGAATTCTGGAAAGGGATGAGGATTGAAATTACTTTTAAAAACATTTGTGCATAGCCGGGCACGGTGGCGCAAGCCTGTCATCCCAGCACTTAGGGAGGCTGAGACAGGAGAATCGCAAGTTCAAAGCCAGCCTCAGCAATGGAGAGGCACTAAGCAACTCAGTGAGACCCTGTCTCTACATAAAACACAAAATAGGGCTGGGGATGTGGCTCAGTGGTCAAGTGCCCCTGAGTTCAATCCCCGGTACTAAAAACAAAACAAAACAAAACAAAACATTTGTGCATTTCTCCAAAATGCTTGGGTCATGGATGAAGAAGGTTCTATAGATGTTACAGAATTCAATTGTGCAGTGACTCTAATGCACACAGGATTCCATTGAATACTCCATCAATCGCATTACAGATGCACCAAAAGAAGCAATGTTCAGATATGAGATATTGAGAAAATGGAAGGCATGAGAGCTACAAAAACTATAGAACCAAATGGGCAGAGTTGGGGGTTCCATATATTTGGTTTCACTGGCTTGTCCAATACGCACACCCAAAGAGATGGTCCAAGTGTCAAGATCATGCTGTTCTTCTGAGGAACCTCTTCATGGCCCTCTTGATGTCCCTGTTCCTCAGGCTGTATATGAAGGGGTTGAGCACGGGAATAACTGTGGTGTACATCACTGAGGCCACTACACTCTTCCTGGGAGAATGTGAGACAGTTGAACTGAGGTACACCCCAAGGCTTGTCCCATAAAATAAGCAAACAATTGACAGGTGAGAGCCACAAGTGGAAAAGGCTTTGAATTTCCCACCTGTTGATGGGATTTTCAGAATGGAGGAAACAATTTGAATGTAAGAGTAAAAGATCCCTGAGGCTGGGACACCACCAAAGATGGCACCAAATGTATAGATGAATATGTTATAGGTGTGGATTTCAAAACATGCAAGGTTTAATAACTGAGGAGGGTCACAGAATAAGTGAGGGATTTCCATATTCAAGAAGAAGGTCAGTTGTGACACCAGTGTACTTGGGAATCCAAAATGCTGATGAAAAGAGACATCAAAACCAGCAAGCAACAAAGGCGGGGATTCATGATGATTGAGTAGCGCAGTGGGTGACAGATGGCCACAAACCAGTCATAGGCCATCACGGTCAGAAGCAGACTATCCAAACATCCAAAAAAAATAAGAATGGACATCTGTGCCAGGCAGCCCACATAGGAGATAACTCTGCTGTGAATCTGAATGTCCACAATCATCTTCGGGATAGTGGTGGAGGTAAAACCAATGTCAGCCAAGGACAGGTTGGCGAGAAAGAAGTACATGGGGGTGTGAAGGTGGGTGTCAGAGCTGACGGTCAGGATGATGAGCAGGTTCCCAAACACTGTGATTAGGTACATGGACAGGAAGAGTCCAAAGAAGACGGGCTGCATTTGTGAATCCTCTGAGAAGCCCAGGAGGACGAATTCTGAGACAAGTGTTAAATTTTGTGGTTCCGCATAGTTGAAACACTTTCTGGAAAAGAGAAGAATTGGAATAAATGAAACAAGTAGACAGACACCCAACACTGTGTCTGTAGTTTGGATTTGACGGGTGAGGAGCATTCTATTTGAGGCTATATTCACTGTAGCAAACCCATACCCTGAGAACTTTTTCCTCATTGGTTTCTTTGATATTTACCCATTTCTTTTTTTTTTTTTTTTTTGAGGGGGTAATAATTATCATTTTTATTGGTGCATTATAATTAGCCATAATAGTATGATTCATTATGTCATATTTGTACACACACAACATAACCTGATCTCTGTTTACCCATTTCTATACATATCCACTTTAGAGACTTGAAATATGTCAGAGGAGCAAGTAGATTTAGAGTCAAATAAATTCATGAACACAGTAAAATGTTAATCCCTTTACTTGAAAGAAATGCAGAGGTTGGTGGATCTGAAAAATTTTTTAGAACATTCAGTCTTCTATACAAGATAGAGAATACTCTTGGTATTAATGTGAACTAGTGAGAATACATCTATGACCATACAATAGAGAGGCCTGCTTTTAAAAGTATTCAGAAAGGAAATTTTTGAAAACTCAGGAATAAAGAGGAGAAACACAATGTGTAGAACATGAGACTCCATCAGACATTCAGAAGAGTCAAAGTCCAACTCAAAACAAAGACAAGTCACATGGGTGGGCTAGTCTGGTTAGAAAGATTTTATCCTCAAACTATCTGGAGACTTCTCTTGTCCACTTGGGACCTCATCTTTATTACACCAAGAGGTCCTCTGGGAAATGTCCCTAGTGTTAGGAAACAGTGTTTTAAAATGCAGTCACTAAACATTTTAAGCAAAGAACAAACAAAAACACATTCCACAGCTTTCTGGAGGTGAACAACAGAATCGAGATGCTGGTCTGTTTAAAGGTGATTTCTGCTGGTAAGACACTGATTACAGAAGCATGGAATGCCACGATGTGGATCACAGGCTGCCAGGAAGCCAGGTATCTGACTATAGCCAGAGCAAGTTTTTGTCATGCATAGCACAATTAAGGTGAAGGCCAATGGCTCACCTGCCAGCTAAGGTGAGAGCCCAGTGCCTTGTTCTATGCATTATTATAAGGTCCAGAGAGCAAAGCTGCCCAAGATGCCTAATAGGATATTCAGCATCCAGATTATAGTACTGACAGGTACAGTGGCACATGCCTGTAATCCCAGTGACTCAGGAAGCTGAGGCAGGAGGATCTCAAGTTCAAAGCCAGCCTCAGCAACTTAGGAAGGCCCTAAGCAACTTAGCAAGACCCTGTCTCAAAAAATAATAATAATAATAATGGGGGGCTGGGATGGTAGCTCAGCAGTAGAGCACTTGCCTCGCATGCGTGAGGCCCTGGGTTCGATCCTCAGCACCACATACAAAGCAATAAAATAAAGACATTGTGTCCATCTACAACTAAAAAAATTTAAAAAATAATAATAATAATGGGCTGGGGTTGTGGCAGAGTGGTAGAGCGTTTGCCTCACACACTTGAGGCACTGGGTTCAATCCTCAGCACCACATAAAAATAAAGGCATCGTGTCCACCTACAACTAAATAAAATATATTCAAATAAAATAAAAAATAAAAAGGGCTAAAGAAATTGCTCAGTGGTTAAGCACACCTGGGTTCAATCCCTGATAACAGATTTTTTAAAAAAGATTATAGTACTGATCCAAGTAAAGAATAACTCACCAAGCTTATTCAATTAGTTGGGGTGCCTGAGAACGCCACAAAAGAAGAGGTTCTTAACATCTTCTGGACTCCTGGAATGCCTGTTACACAGAAGAGATTCCTAATGCCTTCTGGACACTGACATGCCTATAAACAGAGTTGCAGCTGAAGGGGTATGACACAGGGCACAGCTATGGCCATGTCTGCATGGAACTGTCACTCCTGAAGATGCTACTGGATGCATGGAGACCAACCAGGGAAATCTAATGATCCATGACAAAGAGGTCACCACCAACTATATGCCAACCCTGGATGTTTGGCACTGAAAACAAAGCAATGCAAGCACTAGTGAGCACTGATCATGTTCATCCTGCCGGTGCGCAAGGGAGAGACCAAGCAAGAATCAATACCCTACCCTCATTGGAAAAGCAACCCAACCAGCATCCAAGACCAGCTGATAAGGAACCTGAATTCAGGAAATGGAAAAATAAAGGACAAAAATCATGCTTGGGACATCAAAAAAGAAAAACAGAGGTATCTGCTTGTTTCTCAAAGGGAAATTATGAATTACAAATCTCCCTAACCTAGTTCTCGGATGACAGATCAAGTCTTCATTTCCCCTGGCACAATGTGATTTACTATGAGAAAAATGCAAAAGAGGAAAATATCAATGATAATGTTTTTTAAAAACATGGATAGTTTCTTCAGCTATGAGGATACAAATTAAACCTACTAATAGGATTGTTGTAAGAAATTAAATCATTAAGTGCTTAGACCAGTCATTTCCACTACTAATTTGCCATCATCAGAATTGCCTGTGGATCTTCTTAAATTAGAATTTCCACATTTGAGTCTACTGGTGATTCTAATATATAGCTAGGGTTGAGAACCATTGTCTTAGAATATTACCAGGCACGTTAAAATGTTCCATTAATGTTACTTATTATTAATGTCACTAATATATACTTGCCATATTAAAATATGAACATTCAGTACTATTTGCTCCAGAATTTGCATTTTATAGAGCTCTTAAATATTAACAATAAAGGTCATTTAAAGAGAGAAAACATTCAAAAACGTGTTTAGCTTGGTGTTACAGGCATTGATGCTCACAACAAACAACACTACTCAATACATCATGGAAATAGACCACATATAACCAGGAAGATGCTGTCATGCCACTCAAAACTAAGCCACAATGCTTGGGAACAATTATTAGGGAGTTACGGAGCATAATAGTCTCCAATTCACCATTCTCCATTTTCTGCCATTGGGCCATTAGCCCATAGTACTGGCTGGTTCCCTGATTATTTAGTCTTCCTGTATTCTAGAGAACTTTGATTGATACACACTTCTCATACTTCTGAACTGTCACTGAAATCACAGTCAACTGAAGGATTAGCTATCTCTCATCACTATAGTTTTGAACTACTTTAGGCAATAATGAACTATCTCATAGTAATGTAAATAAATTTCCACTTAATACATTTATCACTGTTATAATGCACCCAAATCACCTTTAGTCCTATGGTATATACTTTTTAAAAGACAGCAGAAATTCACTGGAGTAAATTTTAAAAGAGATTTGGGGAGCTCACCTGGCCCAAGGTGTATGAGGTGCTGACAAAGACAGACACCTGAAAAGTGCTATGTCAATTATTTGCCAAATTATTTGGCATTATTTTTAGCAGGGCTTTTCTGACTGGGCCAGCAAAGACAGATTTCAATGTCCATTCTACAAACTAGCCAAAATATTATAAGCAATAATATACCGTGAATGATTGGCTATTCAGCATAAGATGAAACTGAGCATAAGATTAACTAAGAAACCTGTGAGGTATCTGGCCCTCCCTCCTTAAATTCATTAAGTTACTAGTCACTTCGTTTTACTACAATGAGTTTTCAAGATGAGAACAACTTTTTCATGCCAGAGAAAACTGGTTTTGGGAAGCCAATCACAAAAGACTAGATATTGTACGAATTCATTTATATTAAATGATCAAAATAGGTATAGAGATAGAAAGTGGACTACTGGTAGCCTAGGGCTGGGGAGCATTGGGAAGAAATAAGAGATGACTGCCAAAGGGTACAGGGTTACCTTTAGTGTGATTAAATGCCTTAAATTTGTCTGATCATGGGAGCACAACATTGTGAATATAAAAATCATGAATTTGTACCCTTTAAATGGGTGAATTACAAGGTATGTGAATTATATGCCAAATACATTATTACAAAAACATTAAGAAAGGAAGACAGCCCCAAAAGAAGAAAACAAGAGGCTCTCCCAAATCAAGCCATACCTGAGGAAATGGTAGACAAGCCTGGTGTAAAGAGCTTGTTTCCCACGTGCTATTTTGACTCCATCACTTTAATCCCTGACTTCATATTTTTAACACATTTCTAAATTATTTTAGGGTATCAGCAGATTTCTAACTTTTTCTCATTAGAGATCAAAGTCAAGGTTCCACCAACTGAGCTGGTAAAACAAATCAACAATAAAAATCCAATGACAAAATAATTTCATCTTTTGGGGCTGTGCATGACCAGGCAAAATCAAAGAGCTGAGGTTCATTTCCAATGGAAAAATGCCATCAGGTTAAAGGCATCTTATGACTCTTGCCTAAAGCATATTTCCTTTTCAAACGTGCATACATTTATTCCCTTTACACCTATTCAATTCAACAAATATAATGTTTTTATAACTGTACAATTCAACAAAAGCAATGTTCTCTACCAAAAAATGCTGAGCTTCCTGCTCAAAGAGCTAGCCAAATTTCCCTAAGAGTAAAATTACTATTTCTGAAGAAATTCATCTCTGTATCCATCTTCACCTTCAGCGCTATACAGTGAAGATCGAAAACTAAGCTGGCTACAATTTTTTAAATGACATTAATTTTCTAAAATATTCAATATATTAGCTCCAAATATGTAGAATATATTTGGCCCAATTCTTTTGAGTCTGCCTTTAGATTAATGAGAAGCTTCCTTTATTTTCACTTATTTAGTAAGAAATAAACTAACACAGACTTTAATAAGTTAAAACTGGCTAATGACATGTAATCAGTTTTCCTCAATGATTATGATTGTTCCACATAGGGTTGATAATGAAATCATAAATGATCTTTTTGGTCTATCTTCAACTAATGCTACAAAGTTAGGAAAATTTTTTACAGCTAAATGAGGAGAACATAAGCAGCATTACATCAAGTTAAACTTGTTAAGTGCATTTGTTATGACAGAATTTCTGACACAAAAATTGCTCACTGCACGCAGAACCTCAGAGAAGTGATGAAACAAGACAACTGATGTTAGAAGATATATGGGAGTGGGGTGGGGTGAGAATCAAGGAGAAATTAAGATTGGACAAGTATCTTGTAAAAAAGAGCCACTTTTTAGGGCACATAAGAAAAACTGCTTAGTCACTATTTTGGTCTTATTAGGGAAGTCCATTTGATAAGAACTGAAGACCATTTTACTATAATTCATGCTGCAAAATGCAGTAGTCACACAGTATTTCCAAAAGGATTTCTAAAAACTAGTGCAAAAGAAATCTAAGAAAATAAACATAAAAACCAACATTTTTCAAGGAAATATGTTCAAAACAGTGACTGTTACAAAAGATGCAAATTTGTTTCAAATGAAAATATATATGAAAGATCAAAGACTCATTTTACAGATAACTTACACTCCATCTATGATTTTTTTTTTAACAGTGTACAAACAAGGGGCATAGGTTTTTTTAATTAGGTCTGAAAGATCAATATAAATACTGATGGGGGGGGAGTGTTTTATACCCCAATCTCCGAGATCCAGCTCTCTGTCCTGTCCTGTTGTTATAACTTGTAGAAACCTTAGCGGCGCAGTGATTCGAGTTTTCGTAACTTCAATGACGTGTTAGAGGACAACGTCTCTTGGTTTGAAGAATCTGCTGTATCCGAAGGCCGGAACAGTACTCGACCACGATGATTAAATACATAAAATGATGGGTGATTCCTTAAGGTATCAAATATCTTATTTTTTAGTTCTGAAGTGGCATCCATGTCTTTAAACTCCCCTGCAATATGAACTGTACCGTAACAGGTAACTGCAAAGGCCAGAAGCGTCTGAAGAACTATATCTATCGGCAGTGATTCTTCTTTTTCTGTTAATCGCATATAAGAACGATGCTGCGCAGCAGAAACGGCGGCGTAGGCTAGGGCAAAGAGGCCGAGGCCTACCAGCCCCTTCCATAGCGACGGCACCATGATTCTGAAAGAGCAACAGCTCAAAAAAAAAGCGAAGGGCGGTGGAGCTGTTCCTTCTTTCTCCGGCGGGCGTCCGCTCGGCGCGCAAAGATGACGTCACCGAAGCCCTGGGCGCGACGTCTCAAAGATGACGTCACCGAAGCCCTGGGCGCGAAGTCTCAAAGATGACGTCACCGAAGCCCTGGGCGCGAAGTCTAAAGTATAGTCATTTTATCTATAAAAGCCAATACACAAGAAATTGTATTATTAGTTTACCAACATTTTTTCCCAACAAAAATCAGACACAATCAACTACCTGTTCTTACAGATGAAATGCAAAATCAGGAAACATCCATGAAATCTGTGTCTAGTAATGGTCATTTCATATCTCACTAGTACATTGAGATAATATGTATATATTTCAGATTTCCAAAGTAGGCTAGAAAAAATTACTATTCATAGAAAACCCTACAAAATACAATATTGATCCCAGAAAGACCCTCTGATTCTCTTAGCCTTTCCCTTAATTTACAGTTAACTCCACTAAGTCCCAAGAGAAGAAATCAACTGTTCTGCCTCCATTTACTCATTTAGAACAAAGCAGGCTTTTTAAAAAGTACTCATTCCATTCTAGTGAAAGGACTAGATCCCTGGAATAAGAGTCAAGAGACAAAGGTCTAAGTTCCACATCTTTCCCATACTAAAAGTGAATGGGAAAAATAACAGCCCCAGAAGGTTGGCATTAGTAGATACTCATGGCGATCAGTAGGTATTCAGGCATGATATATTAATCAGAACTGAAATATGATTGTAGTACCAGGTTTAAATCTCAGTAAATATTTGATGTGCTTTATTTAATGACATGGCAGAGAAGTAAAAGCCTTTTTTATTTTTAATTGCACAGAACTTGAGCATGGAATGACTTGAAATCCTGGATGTGAAATTCAAAAAGATGTCAGTCCATTTTAAAATCTTGTTCAGTTTTAAAACACAGTGATTTTTTTTAATCTTCTCTTTCTTGGTCCTTTACATTTTTTCATTATTTAAAAAATCTCTGCAATTTATTTAAAACTGAATTGAGGCTAAATCAGAGCCTCTAATGAGAGAGTCATGGTTCATAGAAATCCCATGCCACAAAAACACAGCAGCCCTCCTGGTCTCCAGGATATCCCAGACAGCGGTGAGGCAAAAAAACATTGCTTATGCTATGATCCTGAGAATTAGGATGGGCCCATTCAGCACTTAACAGATTTTAGTTTTTGTCTTTTTGTTGCCTACTCTGTGCCAAGCATGATACAGGCTCTGGGGAATCAGAAATGAATAAAAACAAGTCATTTCTCTCCAAACATTCACTACCAACTTGTATAAGGTGAAAAAACTAAAATGTTCTTTCAGGAATCTAAGGAAACGCATAACTTCAGATCATAGGATGGTCTCATGAAATGGTATGAAGCTGTCCTGTTAGTAATAATATCTAAGATTTATTTTACCCTTTCTATATACATACATCACATATTTAATGGCCAAAGTAGTTTCCATTTTCCATTTAATTCTTTTAACAATGCAGTTGCATCAATTAGAGATCAACTCAGGTATCCAGGTTTAGAGATACTAAAAACTTGCCCCAGATCACACAAGATAATAAATAAGACACAAATTGAACTTGAAAGTGTTGGTCTCAGAAGTCTATGAACTAAACTTCTTTACTCTGTTTCCCTATACTTTAGAAAGTTTAATACAAAGATACAGAGCTCTTAACCAAAAGCACATCTGAAATACATATTTTAACTGGTTTCAGTTTCCTGACTAGGAATGGAGCCCAGCACCCTGATTTAATGTCTCTTTTTAGGAGCAAGAACTAAACAGAGAGATGACTTGAATTACCATGTTCTGACCCTCCTGTGACCCCTATGGTCAATGTAGCAAGGGGTGCCCACTGTTCTCTGCTGGGGTCAATCAGAAGCTCCTCCCAAAGGGAAGAGCACAGTGAGCAGGTGGCTCTGCCTTAAATGCCCTGAAAAGGGAAGGCTGGTTGGGAAGTCAGAAGAGAAGACTGACTTGATGCCTAGGGCCTCAATTCAAAACTGTGTTCACCCACATTTCATTCTATGACCTAATACAAATTATATTTAAATGCTATCTCCTTTCAATATCTTTAAAATTATGATAATGTGCATTCCTCTTTGATGGAAGCAGGCAGGCAGCGATAATGAAGCAAGCTACATAAAACCCTTAGCTCCAGGCGTGGCACTGAGGGAGCCTTCTGTGCATGTTCGTGATATCATGGTTACCGTGCTCATCCTCCTCCTTATCCTCATCACCACCATCATGACCATATTGAGGTGCTTAGGGACAGTTTAAAGGGAATTACTTCCTGCTTTCATGAGAAGATGCCTACAGAAGCTAGACCAATGTGAGAGGAAAACAAAACTCATGAATGAGAGTTCTAAGATCCCCATCAGAACCAAGAGCATAAACTTCATAGACCTCCAAGCTCAAACTTTGCATTTTGGAATTCCCCCTCTTCTAACAATCCCCACTACCCATCTGTCCTGACTTTGAGGAATCGCTGTCCAACAGTCCCCCTGCATCCAGTCTCTCCCCTAGCACTCACCGGAGTGGGCTGCCTCGATGCTGGGACATGGCCAAGGATGCTGAGCCACTGCTTCTCTTCTGTCCAAAAAGCAACGGAAGCCAAGCTCTGTGCTCAGGAAGGCAGGAAAACAACCTCAGGCTGGAGCCTCCTCATATAAATTTTGAATTTTGGAGGAACCACAGATATGGAATGCACTGGACTGAGACCATCAGAGAGTGGAGACAGGCTGGTGATTTACAGTTGTACAGCCTCGAGAGCTCAATGCACAGAGATAATTACTAGCCAAACTGGTCCATGTGCTGCATTCCCTGAAGACATCACAGTCTTGTGGAAACCACAGGAGAAAAGTCAGTGTCCTTGGTCTAGCTCAATGACTTCTGGGCCCTACTCCTTCCCAGGGGGAAGTTCACTTGGCCTCCTCTGGTCACATGATCAAAAGAAAGATTTCCCATAAAGATGAGATTATTATTCTAGCTAAGAATTCAATTGTGATTTTGAGTCACTGAAATTGCATTGATGATGAAATAATTGTCAGAAATATTGGCCTCTTTATTGTCCTAACATCTCCTATTCTAGAACCTGCAAATGTTTCCATATTTGAACATGTTTATGTCTTCAAGAAGAGCTTCATATTTTTAACATAAGCCCTCCTCATTTCTTGTGGAATTTATCCCTTGGCAATTTTTGTTGACAATTTGAATGACATCATTGGTTTCATTTAAGCTAATTTATACTGACATATTAAAAAGTTAAAATGCATATTTATGTCACCTATGACTGTTGTTTATTCTGAGATGGAAAGACCTCCCATGTTCATGAATAGGCAGAATTAATATTGTTAAAATGGCCACACTACCACAATTGATCTGTGCAATTAATTAAATTAAATGCAATCCTTTCAAAAAACCAATGACATTCTCCACTGAACTAGGAAAAAGTCCTAAAATCCATACATAAAAATAAAAGGCCCAAGCCAGGCGTGGTGGCGCACACCTATAATCCCAGCATTTAGGGAGGCTGAGGCAGGAGAATCGCAAGTCCAAAGCCAGCCTCAGCAATGGCGAGGCGCTAAGCAACTCAGTGAGACCCTGTCTCTACATAAAACACAAAATAGGGCTGGGGATACGGCTCAGTGGTCGAGTACCCCTGAGTTCAATCCCCAGTACCAAAAATAAAATAAAATAAAATAAAGACCCAGAATAGTCCAAGCAATCCTTAGCAAAAAGAGCAATGCTAGAAGCATCACAATACCTGGTTTTAAATTATACTAGAGAACTATTTTAACAAAAACATGTACTGACATAAAAAAAACACATAAAGACCAACGAAATGGAGCAGAATCAAACCCATACAGTCACAATCATCTTAACCTTGACAAGTGCACCAAAACATACATTGGAGAAAAGACAGCCTCTTTAAACAGAAGATGGGAAACCTGCATATCCATATGAAGAAGATAAAAACAAGATTCCCATCTCTCACCATGCACAAAAGTCCACTCAAAATGGATAAATGACCTAAGAATTATACCAGAAACTTTGAACTTTCTAGAAAACACAGGATCTACACTCCAACATATAGAAACAGGCAGTGACTTCCATGATAGGACTCCAAAAACTCAGGAAATACTGAGAATAAATGGGATAGTATCAAATTTAAAAAAAAAAAAAAATTCTGCACAGCAAAGGAAACAATTAAGAGCATGAAGAGAGAACCTACAGAGTGGGATAAAATCTTTTCCTGCTACTCTTCTGACAGAGGATTAATATCCAGAAGATAAAAAAGAACTCAAAAAAAAAAAAAACTTACCAAAAAAAAAAAAAAAAAAAAAAAAAAAAAA